>LGRX02013744.1:0-17848 GCA_001247695.2 Cymbomonas tetramitiformis
CCATCAACTACGAGGTCAACACGCCCATAGCCGCATCCGTTCAGCCATCAACTACGCGATCAACGCGCGCCACTGCCGCATCCACTCAGCCATCATCTACGAGGTCAATACGCCCACGGCCGCAGCCGCCCAGCCGTCAACCACGAAGTCAACACGCCGCCACCACAGCCGTTCAATCCGTCAAGCTGCGAGGTCAACACGCCCACAGCCACAGCCGCTCAGCCGTCAACCACGAAGTCAACACGCCACCACCACAGCCGTTTAATCACCAACTACAAGGTCAGCATGTCCACCAGTATATCGCAGCCGGTCACCCATCAACTACGAGGTTAATACGCCACCACCACAGCCGTTCAACAATCAACTACAAGATCAACGCGCACCAATGCCGCATCCACTCAGCCATCAACTACGAGGCCAACACACCACCACACCACAGCCGTCCAACCATCAACTATGTCCACTACCCACGCTTAGGTACATCGCGATGTACCTAACTATATGTGGACGTTTAACGCCGCGGTGCGCCATATTCTCGACGCGGGGTCGTGTGGCCCATTTCAGCCATTGTCAACATGTCCCTTTTGGTCCTGATGCATTTGGTTTATGGTATTTAGCTCAATACGATAGTCTAGGCAGGTCATCCATATTGACAATTTCCAGAAAATGTACATTTTCAAAACTCCGAAAATCTTAGGTACATCCCTTAGGTACATCGCGTTTGATGCTTGTGTAGGACCGCTAAATGATGAATATCGATACATATTAGTTACAATGGTATTAAACACCCCTTAGGGCAGTTGTGATTTCAGGGGCTTGCACTTAAACACTCAAGCACGCCTTCACTCGACACGCCGTTGTAGGTACCTATAACTGATCCCACAGTATGTGCATGCACGAAAATCGGCATTTCGCCTTAGGGTTTCGCACGTACGAGTGAACGATATTCATCAGGTGGGGTTAGAGGCTTGTATGGAAATTATTTTAACACATGTCATGATAATGAAGACTCTAGTCATTTATAAGCATAATATGCCACTTACTAGTCCGATTATGGCTGGGCTAATCCACCTGCGCCTACTCGTTCAATATGTGATACTCGTTGAGATGTCAACCTTACGGATACCGCAAGTAAGGTGAATAGCGCGGAGGGGTAATATTCTTTTAGATTCTCCAACTATACATAGGAAGTGTACTTTATCGAGGTCCACTACAAGGATCCAGCCGAACGTTCGCAGAAAGAAAGATGCCGAGCGTGCCGAATACGACGGGAAAACGTTTATTTTGACCTGGGTTTTTTGTTTTCTTCAAAAAGAGTGATTTTGAATGCATCAGAGCGTATATCGTACGGATCGGATACGAATGTTGGATCATAATATCGATAGAAGAGGGTGTCTATTGGTTAATTGTCACTACAATGCGCACAAAACGTCGGATTTGGGCCTTGATTTGATCTGTACGGCTTAGGTACATCGTTATGTACCTAAGGCCCTTGGGTACATCCCCATGTACCGAAGGGTAGTGGCCAACTAGGAGGTCAACACGCCCACAGCCACATCCATTCAGCCATCAACTACGAGATCAACGCACGCCACTGCCGCATCCACTCAGCCATCAACTACGAGGTCAACACGCCCACAGCCGCAGCCGCCCAGCCACCGACTACGAGGTCAACACACCACCACACCACAGCCGTTCAATCGTCAAATTGCGCGGTCAACACGCCCACAGCCGCATCCGCTCAACCGTCAACCACGAATTCGCAACACGCCACCATCACAGCCGTTCAATCACCAACTACGAGGTCAGCACACCACCACCGCCGCCGGTCACCCATCAACTACGAGGTTAACACGCCCATAGCCACATCCGTTCAACAATCAACTACAAGATCAACGCGCACCAATGCCGCATCCACTCAACCATCAACTACGAGGTCAACACGTCCACAGCCGCAGCCGCTCAGCCACCGACCACGAGGTCAACACACCACTACCACGGCCGTTCAATCGTCAAACTGCGAGGTCAACACGCCCACAGCCGCAGCCGCTCAGCCGTCAACCACGAAGTCAACACGCCACCACCACAGCCGTTCAACCACCAACTACGAGGTCAGCACGCCCATAACCGCATCCGCTCAGCCATCAACTACGAAGTCAACACGCCACCACCACAGCCGTTCAAATCACCAACTACGAGGTCAACGCCAGCACCACAGCCATTCAACCATCAACTACGAGATCAACACGCCCACAGCCGCATCCGCTCAGCCACTGACTACGATATCAACACGCCACCACCACAGCCGTTCAGCCATCAACTACGAAATCTATGCACCCGCAGCCGCAATCACACGTCAGCATCAATAATCACGCTCATATCGTCACGCCACAAACACTTCTTGTCTTGCCAGCTGATGTCTCCCAATCCATACGCCATCAGCTGGGGGGGGGAATATATTTTAAAAAAACTTGCCCTCCAATGCCGCACCCACATCTCAAACCCAAAATCCCTCACAACACCCCACACTCAACCACAACAGAGATACACCGCCATTTTAGCACCCAGCAATACCCTCACGCCCCGCCAGCCCCTACATTGCCGCCCCTTGTTCATAATCGCGACAGCTGTCACAACAACAAACACGCTTCGAAGGGGTCCCTCGGGCACCCCTGAAAGGCCTGTCAGACCCCCCATATTTAGTCACGCTACCGCAGACCATGTCAGACCCCACCGTATTTGCCCCCATCGCGCCCGTCTCAGCCGTCAGCGAACGCCCCAACCATGACCCCCTTCTTCAGTGACGGTCATTCCCCCTTCAGTCACGGTCCTACCCCAGTTCATTGTTCGCTCGAGCGCCCGGAGCATATCACGTTCACCCTCCAGCTCAGATCTCCCTCCCAGTATAAATCATGCACGATGCCTCGCCAAGAGCTACATCGACGTCGCCGCGACCAGCCCGTGCCGATCCGCGAGCACCGCAGAGCTTCAAGCACGACATCACGCGAAGTGACATCGCGACATGACCACACATGACGTCTCGGCGATGCATGACAGGGTAAACGAAAGCGCGCGTTGACACCAAACGCCGCTGTCACTGGGAACCAATGGTCACAGGGCATCCGAAACGACAATGGCATTCACGGACTTCCACTATGCTCGCTTGAGTATTTAGCTAGCTCCTGCTTTCGAAAAGGCAGATCCGAACCTTTCAAAACCATTCTGCTGGATAGTGATATTTGCCTCATGTGGCCTAGTATTAAATGTGATATATGCATACATATGCTTTGAATCCACATGAGAGCTTTGTCACTAGCAGTTTGTAAGAGTCTGGTTCGGATCCCCAGAGTGCCGGCACGCCACTCTGAGGTATGTGCGAAGTCGTGCCGGCGTGCTTGTTTTATCTGCGAATTGCCCCCTGTGTTGCTCGTTTGCCTTTCTGCTTCTCATGTTTCCATCTGAGCCTGAATCTACAGTCTGCGAACACAAGTTAGACCCGCGCCCGTTTTGCGAATCCACGAGCCGGCGCGGCAGAAGCGCGTTGCCGCCTGGCATGTTTTACGTTGCGCAGCAGTAGACACGCACGTCGCCGTCCGCAGCGGTGGAGATCCGCAGCTGTCCGAAAACGTTCGCGAATTCAGAACACGCTAGCGAATTCTCACAGAGTGGCATTTTCCCCGTTGAGCGCGTAGCGGCGAGATAGCCCGAAGCTGCGTTTATCGTAAATTCACACCCGCGACGGCGAACCGTTACAGGCACTCTCAGCAGTGTTCACGTGTGTGCACGATGCGCCCGGCCTTTTTGTGCCATATTATGCCCCATTTGCTTTGCGAATTCGAACCCCGCAGGGTTTGCTTGCTGTATATGCTCAAACCGGCGTATGTGACCGGCGTTTGGGAATGCACAACCGTAGCCGCGCTAACTCGAGCCGTGACACCTGACTTTTGCCGTTTGACGAGGTTGTAGCCGAACGCATGCTTTTCCCACAGTTTGTATGATGTTTACCTTTGTGAATTCGACCTGCGCAGGCTTTGGCAACGTTGAATTCCCCGAACGGACCTGTGTGACAGGTTGGGGGAATTCACGGCTGACGGCGCGCCAGCTTGAGTCCAGACACCTGATTGCAACCTTTTGACAACATTGCAGCCGAACGCATGTTTTCCCCTCAGTTTGTATTGTGTTTGTCTTTGTGAATTCGATACATGCGGGCGTTGGTAGCGGTGAATTCCCCGACGGGCCTGTATGACAGGTTGTGGGAATTCATGGTTGGCGACGCGCCTGCTTGAGTTTGGACACCTGACCCATGCCTTTTTGCCATGCGTGTGCTCGAAGCACGCCTTTGCCCGCAGTTTCTTTCATAAGTTTCGACGTGAATTCGTGCTTGGCTGCTCGAAGGGTGCCAACTAGGTCTTGTGGCAGGTTGGGGGCATTCACCGCAGGAGCCGCTCGTGCCGCGACCCGGGCGCACGACACGCGAGCCGCAGTGAATACCCAATTGCAAAGTGTTGTTTTGTTCTTCGGGAACGGTATCTCCTACCAGGGTGTCGAACCTCTTCGTAATATATTTTTAAAACTTGCCCTCCAATGCCGCACCCACATCTCAAACCCAAAATCCCTCACAACACCCCACACTCAACCACAACAGAGGTACACCGCGCCATTTTAGCACCCAGCAATACCCCCACGCCCCGCCAGCCCCTACATTGCCGCCCCTTGTTCATAATCGCGACATGCCTACGTGGACCCGATAACAGGCATTGGCAGAATCGTTTATGGAAATCCCCCTTTCGATGGGAAAGATAAGGAGAAATCTTCGGCGGTTATGACCACCTTGGAAATGGGCCATAATGAAAGTTTCTTGGAAGTGTCGTTAGTTGATGTTGTTCTTGTTGCAGGGTTAGTGCCGTCGATTCATCCGAGGGGTCTTGCGTCGCTGCAAGTTCCGACTCTTCAGAGGCATCGCGACCGCGCTTGCTTGTTGATGATTCATCCGATGAAGAATCTGATGCATGCCAACCCTTGCCGAGGTCTTGGTACAACTGTTCCGATCCCAAGGTTGCGCGAAGGAGAATGAAGAATAAGTTAGATGCCGAACGTGCGGCCAAAAAACGAAAGTTGCAAGGAAAAGTTTGGTGGCTAGATTCCCAGTGGTAACTTGACTTAGAGTACAAAAACATATATTTTTAAAATATAATTTAGACTCTTGCTTGTGTTGTGCTATTTTTGCTTTTGCAGTTACAAGTATATTTGCATTGATGGCCACGGCCGTCATGCTTTCTACACCGAGGCATGGGCTAACGGATGCACACTTCGTCGTGCAACTGTCAAGCCCAAGGACAAGATGTTTGAAGTCCATGACGCAAACATTCTTGATGGGGATCTCACTAGCAACGAGATCACCACGTTGGCAGTGGCAAAGATCCACGTCAACGACAAGGGCGCGAAGGAGCGTACCTTTTTTCAAGAACTCAGCATGTTCAAGTAAGTGTCCCCTTAAAACTTTATAGTTTCACTCAAAATATTTCTGACCTTCAAAAAGCCTATTATTTTACGAGTACATATTTTACCTTCGAACTTGACCTTTATTTCAATGCTATAAACTTCACCTAAACCAAAACACTGTTTTTTTAGGTGGAACATCCTTGCTCAACAAAAGGCCAATAAAAAGAAGAAGGTCAAGTCCACCGAGCTCCTTGCTCTGTTCGAGAGCCCTGATTTCGATCAGAGGTTTTCCCAGCGACTCTTAAAGATTGTAGAGTACTTATCCGACAAGGAGGAGATCGAGGGAATCATCCGTACCTGTTGTAACACTCTTGGTAAAGGGTGCTGCTTGAATCTCGAGTCTTTGTACCTCAACAAAGAACTGGAAAGGCTCACCCTGCCATTGCAGCTGCAAGCTTTCAAGGAGTGCGAGCTTAGTTTGCCCTTTGTGGAGAACACGCCTTCGGGCGGCGTTCGGAAGATCTCTGACGCGGGCAAGCTGAAGGCCATTGACGCAAGTGTTGCGCGGGCTACGAGGATCATCACCTCTCCCCGCTCTTTCACCGATTGCTGCACAGTCCTTTGGATGAGAGCCCAAGTGGTTTTGCACATCGCAAACATGGGCGGGCAGGCAACGGACACCGAGAAAGCCACGCAATGGCTGGATAGCTTGCAGGCCGGGAAACAGGATGCTACTTTGCTTGGAGAGGTACATTACTTGTCTATTTGATTTGTTGCTTTATATTTTTGCATGGAGACATGGCTTTTACATCATTCGGTTATTTTTTCAGTACGATGGGGTGAAGGCACCTTCAGCTCCAAATGCCGGGCGCCTGGTGGGGAAGGAGGACATCTTTGTGAAGAAGACCGTGAAGAAGTACATTGACTTCTGTCGTTGGAAAGAGAGAACCGAGGAGCGAACAGGGGCCACTTCCGAAGCAGGAGATGATGACGTTTCGCAAGGTGATGTTGAAGAAGAAGAGGGAGAAGAGGAAGGAGAAGAGGACGAAATTGATGAAGACGATTTCAACCTCACGGATGAAGAAGATGACGAGCGAGAAGCCCGTCTGGGGAGGCAAGAGAAGCGAAAGCTCGTCGAGCAGTTCGACGAGAGGGAGAGGAAGCTGTCGAAGAAGGAAAAGAGAGACCCAACTTTCATCGAAGAAAAGTAAGTTTCTTGCCCACAATTCTTGAGGTACCCGTGACACCGGAAGACTGATTGAAGTAATGCTTTTGTCACAGAGAAACAATGGATAAATTGGGTGCTGAACTGGAAGATGCCGAAGCCAAGGACAATGACGACAGAATACCCCTCCAACACATTCGCCCTCGAGCCCGCCTCCGCATCCTTCGTCGAGAAGTCGAAGTCGCACATCCATGCTTTGCGAGTGGATTTTTCCCCGGACTCCTGGTCCGCCATTTGGAACCCGATGACAGCCGCTTCGAGGACATTGTACCGGATGGCTTTGTTGGCACCTACATCCTGGTTCTCCTTGCGCCACCATATGCGCTGGGCCCCACCGTTGCATTTGCTCTCCAGGATCTTCAGGAACCCAGTCTGCTGAGCAAACCCACAAAATATCAATATTGTCCAGTCCGGCGAGGTGGTGAGCGCCGCAAAGGCATCTATGAACTTGATCAGGTCGGGCTCGGATAACGCGTGCTCTGACAGCTCCGTATCGAAGTCGTAAATAACGTCCAGTATTGTCCCCACGTAATTCATCTTCGGGACATTCTCGAGTTTCGTCAACTCGTCTTTGTAGATCATGTAGCCGGTTTGAACCGTCTTCCACTCGAACTCTTTCTCAAACTCTGCCTCCTTACCATCCTCCACAAGGGGGGAGGGAAGTGCCACCTATTATTATACCACAAACCGCTTGTTAATATTTGAATGACCCAAAATTGCTAGCGCAATAAAACATGCAACTACATGAAGAGCACGACTATTACAACAAAGAATGTTGAAAGAACGCACACCTTAACTGTATTGGGGACGTAGTTGACGGGCAGCCGCCCGAGGTCTCCCTCTCCGGCCTGACACCGGGAAAGCCACGTGTTGCAGTCTGCGACGAATTGGACGATGGCCTTGGGAACCGTGAGCTGACTCCCCCCTCGCCCAGTTTTACCTTGTTTCACCGCCTTGATGCATCGCTCGATGGCCTCCTGGCAAGCCCAAGTCTCACCGTATTTCTTCTCAAAAGCAGTCCAATTCTCCACCCCAGATTGCGACACGATCCAGGCCTGAACGTTGCGTTGGGCCTTGAACCTCTTCAGGGTGTCAATCGCCTCTGCGATGGTGATCTCAGTGGTCAGGATTTTCTTCAGAACGCCGTTCAAGTAATCAACCTCCACGTCCGAGTGAAACCCGAGCATCGTCTGGAAAAAGGACATGTTCAACTCCTTCTTCTCGCTCTCCTTCACGATCGCCTGCTGCAAAGGCTGTGCCGGCTGACCGACACTCAACGTGTTACCGGCGCTTCGAGGAACACGCCTAGACCTGGCCTTGCCACCCGACTTCTTCTTCTTGAGGTCGACACCTACATCCTTCAACGCCTCCTCCGCCCCAGACGTCTCGGTAGTCATGTCAACGATCTCACTCTCCGGAGTCCAGGTCTTGCGTTTCTTACTCGACCCCTTGGTGGGGGTCTTAGTCTGCCCCTTCAGAATACGCAATTCGTATGCATGCATGATTCTAACAATCTGGTCCCAAGTCTCCTGACGCACTGTAGCCATCGACCAATTCGTTGCGTAGTCGTTGGCGTAGGAGATGTGATTCATTTGCAACACCTCCGCCTTAATCTGAAACTGCTGAGCCGATGTCAAAAAGTACCAGACCGGGAACCATTTGCCACTTTCAACGCCTCCTCCGAAAAGCTCCCAATCGTTCACATTGGCCCAGTCCCCCTTCGACAGCTTCTCGTAGACATGCTTCCTATTCTTCCTTGGAAGCTTGAAAGTCTTGGGATCGTGCTTTCCCAACTGCTTCACCAGGCCGTCCTCCGTCCAGTCTTGGGCCTGAACGTCCCATGATGCCACAATGCCAATAGAGTTTGTGGAGAGGGCCCTTCGATGCCTGCATGGTTTGCCGAGAAATTACGGTTAGTAACATTCTTTTACTTTAAGTAAGTAAGAGCTTTAAGTGACAAAGATGGATAAGTTACATTGTTTTCTCAGAAATCACCTGCATGCCCGTTCGCATGGATTTTATGAGTTGCTGGTGCGACTTGCCCTTCACGTTCTGGTCGACGGTGTTCTGCTCGTCAGCCAAAAATCGGACCATGTCAGACTGTAGATTAAAATACAATTTGCACTCGATCTGCTGAAAAGCTTCGTTATCTGGTTGTTCTTGGTGAAGCTCCCGCCGAGCGGTGAGGCTATGTTGGTGCCCGAAGCACACGAAACGATATACGCCTTCCCACACCTTACTGGGGTCAAAGTCCTCCGCGCTTGTGAGGTGCTCCCCAGAGTCCGCCCATATAACGTACACTAGGGACGTGTTCTGAAAACCGTGTGGGTTCCAAGCCATGCTCTCTTTCAAGTTCATGACTTGCGCACGGTCCTCATCCCTGATGCGCTCGTAGTCCTCAGCCTGTATAATGTACTGGATAGGTATGTTGAAGGTACACCCCTTGACGTCTTTGGCGTCAACGACTCTGGGGTACCGGTGGTTATACTCAATCTGATACCGAATCGTATTAGAATGAGCTACTGAACGCCGCTGTTTCGGCAAAGAGAGCAAGGGCTGCCAGTTCTGCGCTGCTTGCTCGGCATTCTGTTCTTTGGCCGCCTTCGCTGTCTCTCCAGGCCCGTAAGCTAACAATGAGCCGCCCGGACCACGACTAGCAGCCAGATCGCTTTCTGCTGCAGGTGTCAACGGTACCTATATTGTAATATAAAAGTACAAAGTTAGTCACTAACAGATAACACCTCATTAGGTTAATGAACAATTCGAAACAACACGCATATTCATTATAAAACTGTTAAGGGGAAATCACAAAGGTTAGAAACTTTGCACAACTGCTCATTAAGCTAATGAGACATATTTTACATTACAAGCTAATGATACATATTTTATTTAACATCGGTCTTGATCAATTACGGTTGTCAATGTAATTGTATGCCTACTTCTTTAGTTTTGATTTACTACATTCCTGTCGATGGCTCGACTTCCAGTGCTGCTTCGCACAATCATGGGAACAGTATACTGCTTGGTGACAGCCGCCACACCGCTTTTCTCCTTGTTTACCACAATTTATACAGAGACACTGGTGTGCTGACACCGAGGACTTCCCGAAACGATCTTTGTTTGCCTTCCGAACAGCAGATTGTGTGAAGCATGCGGTCCAGCCATTGGAAAGCTTTACTGGTGAATTAAAGTCGGTTGTGCCAGAATCCTGCAGTAAAGGAAAAAAAGAAAAACTGCTCATTAAGCTAATGAGACCTTTTGGTCAGTCATCGAATTTATCGGGTAAAACAGTCACACATGTCATATGATGACAGTAGGTATCATACTAACTGTAAAAAAATCCTAAAGGCCAGAAAGTTTGCAAAACTGCTCATTAGGCTAATGAGGCTTTTTGTTCAAGTTTGGGTCAGTCATCGAATTTCTCGGGTAAAACAGTCACACATGTCATATGATGACAGTAGGTATCATACTAACTGTAAAAAAAATCGTAAAGGCCAGAAAGTTTGCAAAACTGCTCATTAGGCTAATGAGGCTTTTTGTTCAAGTTTGGGTCAGTCATCGAATTTCTCGGGTAAAACAGTCACACATGTCATATAATGACAGTAGGTATCATACTAACTGTAAAAAAAATCGTAAAGGCCAGAAAGTTTGCAAAACTGCTCATTAGGCTAATGAGGCTTTTTGTTCAAGTTTGGGTCAGTCATCGAATTTCTCGGGTAAAACAGTCACACATGTCATATAATGACAGTAGGTATCATACTAACTGTAAAAAAAATCGTAAAGGCCAGAAAGTTTGCAAAACTGCTCATTAGGCTAATGAGGCTTTTTGTTCAAGTTTTGGTCAGTCATCGAATTTCTCGGGTAAAACAGTCACACATGTCATATGATGACAGTAGGTATCATACTAACTGTAAAAAAAATCCTAAAGGCCAGAAAGTTTGCAAAACTGCTCATTAGTCTAATGAGGCTTTTTGTTCAAGTTTTGGTAAGTCATCGAATTTCTCGGGTAAAACAGTCACACATGTCATATAATGACAGTAGTTATCATACAAACTGTAAAAAAACCTGAAGGCCAGAAAGTTTGCAAAACTGCTCATTAGGCTAATGAGGCTTTTTGTTCAAGTTTTTTAAGACACACTAATAATTAAAGAAATGACAAATAATTGAACAAAATATTACAGGATTTTTAAAAATGTTTGAACTTACCGCGGTTGGAAGTACTCCGGTGCCACCCATCTCCGTATCGATTGATTCGTCCAAGAGACTGTACTCTTCACCAGATATCTCAGCAGACTTCCAGAAGTCTGGGTTCTCGGAATTTCGCCACATTTCATTCAGAAAAGAACTGTAAGCAGCAGCAGGAACTTTGGACGATGAGCGTGTAACCAGCTCATCCAGCCTGTTCTTGCGCGCTGTGTAAGTAGGCGCCACGCTGCTAATCAGCATATTTTCAGCGTCAAGACGGACAGCGCTATACTCATGCGGGCGTTCAGCCGTCGCCAGCACGTACAGCGGGGTATTGCCGTTGGCGGTTGACGCAGCGCCAGCGAAAGAGATACGAAGGTTCTCATCTGCGTTTGCTGGCAAAATAGGCAAACTTTTCTGAACTGTTTCGCCATCGGCTGTTGCGAGATAAACATACACTCGCAGCACATGGCCGTCTAAAGAAGGTACGCGCTCAACTGCCCACTGCTTGTTGGGTAGCTGTAGTATGCTTCCTGCGCTCATTAATGCGCGAAATTGATCCAAAGTTGCCATTATTTTAATTCACGAAAAAGTAAAACAAAAAGGGCGATGAGCTGTAAGCGGTGTTATGCAAAGTAGGTTTTGGATTGTGAGGAAGACTGGTCGAGTTTATTGAGTTTCAATAAGTTTTGTTCTCTCGTCATCAAAATCTGAGAATTGCAAATCGAAGTATTTTATTGGACGGGCCGAACGCGACAAAGAACTCGAATCTGCATTCAAGATCTCGATTTCGATTGATGACATCTGCACTCGATCCGGGAACTTGAGTACAGAGTGATGTTATTGGACAAAGTTTGGTCGATCGATCCGATGAATTTAATATGACCGACCGTAATATTCAAATTCAAAGTCATCGGCTGTCGCCCCTGACGAAACTGGGAATGAACTGTCGTCGTTTTTATTTCACGGAAATTGGCTTCATAAGATTTTTGAACTATTTTTCTGATGGGGCCGTTCTGGCGAATAGCTGACGAAGCTATCGACGAAGTTATTGACCTTTCACAGCCTGCAATATACTACACCCAGAAGGAAGACGATATCATAGAAATAGAAACAGACGTATTTCGCTCATCGCCAGTTAACGCTCCTCGCTCATCGCTATACAAAACAGTTTGCGACGATGAGATAATATGCTTTCCGTGCGTTGAAACGCCAATGCACTCGAAAAGCGCAGAAACTCCAATGACTGCAAACTTGCAAAAGACTAGCGACTCTCGCGCGACTCAGCGCTCATCGGACTCTGATGACACAATAAACACGCAAGAGTCTAGTTCGCGAAAGATCACAAGTGTTGACTTCAATGAGATAACGCAAAGCCTTGAAGCAAGCTTTAGTTCGCACTCCGTGGGTGACGAAAAGAGTGAAAGTGTGCTGAATGGGAAAACAACTAAGGTCGGTAAAGAGCGAGCAGTTTACACATCAGCAAAAAGAAAACCCAAAGAAAAGAGTCAAATATCAATCAAAGAACGAAACCTTTCACAGTCTGACATAGAAAGTATTGCGGTTTATCGGTGCAAGTGCAAATCGTTTTGCTCGTTGTGTTTCACACATCAGCTTTAGCAGCTCAACGCAAAATGTTTTGGGACTTGTCTCAAAAGATCGTAAAGAATGGATGATAAGAGATCTTATGAAGAGCGGAACCAGAACTTGTGACTCAAGATTCATATTTATGTTCTTCATATGTGACAGACCGGTAAGTTTGCCAAAACTGCTCATTAGCTTAATGAGCGGTTTTCCTTCTTTTTTATAGAATCCCCTTGAAGAATATTTTTTTGTTCATATTCCTGAAAGTTTGCCAAAACTGCTCATTAGCTTAATGAGCGGTTTTCCTTCTTTTTTATAGAATCCTCTTGAAGAATATATTTTTGTTCATATTCCTGAAAGTTTGCCAAAACTGCTCATTAGCTTAATGAGCGGTTTTCCTTCTTTTTTATAGAATCCCCTTGAAGAATATGTTTTTGTTCATATTCCTGAAAGTTTGCCAAAACTGCTCATTAGCTTAATGAGCGGTTTTCCTTCTTTTTTATAGAATCCCCTTGAAGTATAAACGTTTATGCATATTACTGAAATTTTGCCCCAACTGCTCATTAAGGTAATGAGCAGGTTTTCTTCTTTTTTATAGAATTCCCTTGAAGTATAAATGTTTGTGCATATTACTGAAATTTTGCCCCAACTGCTCATTAAGCTAATGAGCAGATTTTCTTCTTTTTTATAGAATTCCCTTGAAGCATAAATGTTTGTGCATATTACTGAAATTTTGCCCCAACTGCTCATCAAGCTAATGAGCAGTTTTCCTCCTTTTTTAATATTATTCCCTTGAAGTATAAATGTTTGTTCATATTCCTGAAAGTTTGTCCAAACTGCTCATTAGCTTAATGAGCAGTTTGACTCTTTTTGAAAAAAATCACTTTGCTTGTATATTTACAGGTGTGCTCGGCCTTACACCAGAAGGTTTACAAAATAAGCCAAGGCTATTTCTGCGACGTACGCGAGCGCGTTCTCTCTGGAAGAACAAATTTCATTCACGGGCTGACGGGCAGCGAGGCAAATCGGCGTTTGTCCAGCAAAAAATCGAATGTCATTGCCTTCGTGAATAAATATGCGGCTGAACAGGGCGAACCTCAGCCCGATAAACCTGAGACGCATCTCCCGTCGGGGAAGACAAGAGAAGAGATTTGGGATGACTATCTCGATTCTTTATCTATTCACGACCGCAAATCCAAGGAAGTCACCTTGCCGTACTTCTACGAAATCTGGAAAGACGAGTTCAAATCTTGGCTCAAAGTTCCGAAGTGCAAGCGTTTTTCGCAGTGCAGTGTATGTGCTTCGATCAAACTTTTGAAGGAGGGCACACCTAAATCCCAGCACGGTAAGCTAAATTCTGAAAAATACAGTATTTGCATTTGTTTTACGTTGTTTTAGAAGTTTGTATATTAAAACGTTTTTTTTTTCAGGTCAATACGACAAAATGCGAGAGGTGCACCTTAACCAAGCGCGTGCCGAGCGTGAGAAGTTCTACAAACACGGCCGAAAATCTAACATGTCTAAGAGCATCAAGGAAAACAAGACGTGGTGGAAATATTCCTCTGTCATCATTGACGGGATGACCCAATGGACGACGCGCCTGCCGCATTTCAGGCGCATGCCATCATATCTGGACCGAAAGGACTTCTTGGACGTGCACAATATGGGCAGCATCATCGAAAACGTTGGCCGGTTTATGGACTTCAACTACGCGAATTACGGTGACGACGCCAACTTCCTGTTGAACGTGCTGCATCGTGACGTCACTCGAATTCAAGAGCACCGTCGTAAAGGGGATGGCGAGGAACCGTACCCGATGCCGGAAGTGTTATACGTCCAGCTTGCCAACGTGGGCACCAACAAGAGCATTATGCTTTTGGCGTATATCTCTTGGTTGGTTATGTCTGGCGCGTTCAAGAAGGTGAAGGTGAACTTCCTAATCGTCGGCCACACCCACGAGAACATCGACCAGATGTTCTCGCGTTTTTCTGTGCGCTTAAAACGCAAGCTTGCGATGACCCTTGACGAAATGATGGAAATCGCAAGGGAGTGTTTCTCGGATGGCATCTTCACGACCGCGGTGGCGAAAGTGCACGATTTGAAGACCTGGTTCGGTGGTCGCTACGAGAACGTCTGTGGCATCTCCACGCAGCAGACCTTCAAAGCGTTCAAGAACGAGGCCGGCGAAGTGGTCGTGCAATACAAGATGTATTCCACCGACAAGAAGTGGCTACCAGACTGAGGAGGGCCTCAAGGTGTTGAACTCTATGCCCGAGAACCTGCCTGATTTTGTCAAACCGAAAGCCTTCTCCAAAGAAGGGCTTACGAAGCTCGAGGATCTGGTGGACGGGATGCGGACCATTTTGAGTACGACGTTTACACCTACCCACGAGGCGTGGTGGGCGGAGCTGTTGAGGAAGCAACGAAAGCTGACCGAGGAGGGCATTTTCGAGGAGCCCAATGTCCCGTTCGTTTTGCCGAGCAAGTTGCACGCACGTTTGAATGCCCCTTTGGTGCATGCCCTGGAAGCTCCTCTCAGACTCGCCGAAGCTCAGATGCCAGCAGCAGCAGAAATTCCAGCCCGAAATCAAGAACGCGTAGAACGTGCACCGATTGCCGTGTACACGGGCAAACGTAAGGCGGTGAATCGGGCTGCTAGAAAAGCTGAAGCGTACGTGGCCAACCCGGTATGGGAGGTTTCGTTCGATCAGATGACCGTAAACAGCTACGCCGTTTGCTTCGGAGACATCACGGGCGTGAAGGCCAACGATGTATGCCAATTCCGTGTCAAGCTCAACGGCAAAGAATGGTCGGACCCCCTGATGCTTGTCCGAGTGCATGCACGGATTGTCTACACGAAGGAGTTGAAGTACAAGTACCTGAAAGTGAAGACATACACGGACACTAAGGAGCGAAGACTCGGAAAGGTGTTGGCAGGGAAAGCGGGAGCCTTCTGGGAGAACGCATCCGATACGCCGTCAACTGAGCCCTTCAAAAGTGCAGAGATATTGCTAGCGTGGAACATCGCAGCTAACGAAGCAAAAGGCAGTATGGGCAACTTATAGTGGCACTGCTTGCGCAAAGAGCCAAGAAAAGACGAATTGATAACGGGCAAATGGAAGAAACCGAAGGCGATGAAGACAATAGCGAAAACGAGGGAAATGAGGAAGTGCCGACCTGTCCCGACCGGTCCAGAGCTGACCAGAGGTGTAAAGACCTAGACGACGGTAGCGATGTTGAAATGTGAATAGAATCAGTTGACTAAGACGCAAGAAATAGATGTACATAATGTAAATACGATTATTAGAGAAATCTGATATGGCAATTGCTCATTTCTTTTGTATGTCATGCTCGCTACCATTTACAGCACAGAAAATAAATTGCATGCTTCACCGCCGTGTCTTGGAAACATTTTCGTACGTGTTGATGGAAACAGTGAGATATATATATATGATTGACGGAGTCGGGCGGATATATATATATCACAGAAACCTAGAGCAAGCTGTCAGGCGGGTGCCTCGGGTTTCACAGTGCGAAGATAATTGAATAATATACTGAGAGTGTTTTATTCTCTGAGCTGAGCGTGACCGTGCCAGGCAAGACGGCACCGCGGGTCGAGGGGTGACACAGGCAGACGGGACTGCCACCCCCTTACAGTGGGGGGGCTAAAGTCACTGTCTCCATGACACCACCTCACCCCGAAGAGGTGAGGTGCCAAGGCAGCACCCAACCCTAAACCCTAGAGATACAAATGTTATAAGCCCAGGGGACTTTAGTGTCCAGCTAACAAGAATGCCAAGAAGCTGACTTAGAACAGTGGCTCTACGAAGGATTGAGGGGCAGGGGTCTCGATGCTCTAAGGGTTCTCTGCCGATGCACCGGACGGTGTAACGTCGGTGATCGACACCGTTGCAGATGTGCTACCGGAGAAAGACGGAAGCCACACAGGGGACGAGCGGAACGCCGGCCAATCCACCTCGTCGTCGCCATCGTGGACAGCATGGAAAGCCGGCGGTGCCTCATCAGGCTCCACCTCGTCGGATTGCTCATCGCAGAGGCCCACGCCCGTGAATCGGACGGACATGGCTGCCGCACCCTGCTGAGCGGGGTCGTCCAGTGGCGGGGGCTCCAATGCCTGCAAAGAGTTGGCACGTGGTGCCGGCGGTGGCGCAGGCGGCCACGCCGACATCGGAGGAGGAGGGGCCGCCGCGGGGGCGGTCGCGGGCGCCCGCCCCGGAGCGAAGGATGCCGCACAAGAGTAGGGGCACACACCCTCGGCGTCAAGGTGGCCCGTGGTCACCGCCCACAGGCGGAAGCAGGTGACACACACGAGGCCGGTGCCCTCCCACTGCAGGTAGCGGGCATTCTTCACGGGCTTCCACTCACCGACGGGGGGCGCCATCTTCTTCCAGCCGAGGGCATGCATGGAGCCGACGGTGGGCTTGCCACCGCCACCACCGCCGGCACCGCCCTTGCCACCACCGCCGCCAGCACCACCGCGCCCAGCACCACCAGATGTCGGAGGGGAAGGCGCGGAGAGGCGGGCCAAGGGGAATTCGTCGCGGAAGACCTTGGAGATGCGCAAGGTGAGGGCGGCGAAGGTGAAGGGGACGTTGGCCCCAAGGTCGCGTAACACCACCAGATAAAGTGGCGCGACGTGGGGGGAGACGGCCGCAGAGGCACGAAGGACACTGTAGAGGTCGGACACCATGTTGGAGTCGCTGTACTGCGGGTTCACCTTTTTGTTCTTGTCGGCCAGCGTGCGGAAAGCAGCAAGTTGCGGCGCGGGGTCGACGGTCTCGTCGAGAATGGTCGCCCTAAGGCGGACCCAGAAGCGATGCTCGTCGGGATCCCCGATGCCCTCCACATGGAAACGAAGGCGCTGCAATGCGCAGCGGCCATCGCGGGGATGGAACTCCACGGACTCCTCATACAGGGTGAGGGCGGTGGAGCGAAGAACCGTGGGGAGGACGGCGTACACGAGCTCGTTGAGGACGATGTGGTAGTCCGCGTACTCGTTGTCCAGATCCAGAAGTTTGGCGACGTCGTCACGGGAAATAGGCCCGAAAACATGATTCATGTTGGCGAGCAAGACCGCGAAGTCGGACTCAGCATCGGGTCCATCCAGAGTAAGGCCAACGGAGCTTTTGAAGCCATGGGTCCGTAGAAGCTTGGCCAACTCCTCGCCGTAGGAGAAGGCGTAGTCGATTTTGTCCGCGAATTCCGTACGCTGGGAGGGCCTCACAGGCGTGGACACCCAAACCGTGGGGTCAGCGTGGAACTCAGCAGAGGTGGCCGCCCGAGAGACTGGGGTCGGCTTGGCGGTCAACTGTGACATGCGCACAATCGGGTCCGTGGAGCCGCCACGGTCAGGGCTAGCCGATGAGTTGGGGCTGGCGGAGGAATGCCCTC
>LGRX02013745.1:0-24328 GCA_001247695.2 Cymbomonas tetramitiformis
TTTAGCCATATGGCGTAGAGGCCGCTTACCAACGGTTGGGACATAAGCTGGATAGCTATGTTAGCTATGTTAGAGGCTGAATAGCCATGATTGCACAGATTCTGTCTTCCATGATGAATAGACCTCTGAGATATGGTGTTTGATAAATCAATACTTTTGACAACAACTCAACCTTTAAAGGTTTGATAAAGAACTGATGATCTTTTGCTGCACTGCAATTGTTTAATGTGCACTACTGAAATGCCTCATGATATAATAATCTCACAGAATAGGCATTGTTCAATGGCGGTATGATCAGGTATGTAATGATCAATGAAGACAAGATGACCGGTATGGCTCATTCAGCAGGCATGACTACCTCAAAGAGATACCAATACACGGATACATTTCAAGACATAAGGGCAATAGACTTATTATGTAGTCTTCAAAGGCAGCTAGCATTTATGCTGCATTGGTCAGCTCAATGGCTTTGACCTATATAGGTGTTGTACTCAGGCCGTAGCCTGCATATTGCATTGAGTAATCTTGACACCTTTAACACTTAAAGGGCGAATTCAGATTTTGCAGTATAGGATCAGTATGAGCGCGGAAAGTGCCATAACTTCTACGTTAGTCACCTACTTGAGATGTATGAAGTATTGGTATCCATATTTGTGAGTTGAGCAAGGTCCCCCAACCCCGTAAAGGCCACCAAACTCAATATATTGAGCAAAAAACTTATCGGAAAGTGCAGGGGTATGAGTGCCCCATACTAAAGGGTAGGGAGGAATGCGTGCATGCACTCCAACCTAGCGGCATACATGTATGCTCGCGTGCTCTAGGTGCAAGCCGTGATGTAAAGTAGATAGTTGCGTGTGTGCTTTGTTAGGCACGCGAAGTAGGGGCACGAATGGATAAGTAGAACGCGAAATATGCCCCAAAACGTATGCGACACCAACCTGAAAACAGTATCAGTATGAGCAGTATATCAATTCGCCCTTTAAGTGTTAATGATCCAATCAGATGATATGTATGAATATCAAGAATGGTTGCCCTTTTTCAATGATCATTGGTGGCAGAGGCTATAGTGCTTGCACCAAGTCAATATACAATTCTAGTTTGGATACATGATGAACCAGATGTATACAAATGTCTAGGTCTTCAAAATCAAGCTCATATGTATGTCATGGCTGATGACCTTAGAAATGTTTGATACATATGTGTGTCAACTTCATGGAGTTCTGCATGGTTTGACTGTATATAGTCACGATTACCAAAACAAAAACGATGATGCAACTTACTTGTTTTATTATTTGTCTTTATTATTTATTTGGGTTTGAGTTGTATTTTTAGCTTATCATCTTCCCCCCTCAAGGAAGTGTATTGCTAGGCGGTTGTCAAGCGCCGTTTAAATACAACAGAGGTCCGACCTCTATGTGATGACGTGGAAGCTTACTATGAAGCTGGATAGCAGTTCTCGGGTTGCAGCCCATTGCACCGAAGATGCATCGCAGTTCTTGGGATGCAGCCCGAATCCACGTCATCAGCGTGGGTCATATAGTGCCCATGCATGTGTTGTATAAAATACAACACTACCCTCCAGCGGCGAAGTGGTTTGCCATTACCATCATCGTATGCTGTGGGATATCAAATATATGATCAGAGAGCATGGTAATATGTGTACCATGTTTGTCATTATCGGAGGGACGGTGTCTTCTTTAAACTCCTCATGACTATATGTATAATGGTGTTGTACTGATGTCAACACCTTCTCTCTGAGTGATTGATTGATTTCAGATGTGATGTCGTGGTAGTCAACCTTGTCCGTTTGTACCGGAGGTTGTATGAATTGTGTCCACGTCATCGGCACGAGTCATATTGTGTCCATGCATACGCGATCTTAGCGCAGGTCACAATACAGTGCCCGAGCATACGCGATTTTAGCGTAGGTCACATTGTGCCTCAATCTATTACATCTGAGAAAATCTATTACTCATCTTTGTGAGTTTAGACAGCATTGTGCTGATTGCAATGCTTTTTCTGATGATTTATATATCACAGATTATACCAAATGTGGTGATCAGTCCAGTGCAAAATATGTCACCGGAATGTACAGGGATTGTGAATTATTGCAATCCAGCCGGAGGAATAATCTCAGCAGCTGTTCTGTACTAATGAATTCATCGGAGTTATACTCATTTCGATGATTCGAAACCCATGTCATTTGAAGTGATGACAACTCGTATGAATATATAAGGGTTTCCTCAGAATGCTTTTATGCGATGTCAACGTATTATGAACAATTCACTTGCATCTTAGGACAAAGGAGTTACGCTTGGAAGGTTTTGCATGGTGGTCACCCAACATTTATCAGCTGTTATTCGGATGCCACATTCTGCCTTCAGTACTGGGACTATATCAACCAGTTCTTATGGGTTTTACTGATTTAAACCCATGGAAAATGGACCAAGATTTATTTTAGGAATATCAACTTTAAGTATGATAACTTAAGTGATAACTTGTCAGAACCTATTATCTACTTACTGAAAGAGTACAGTAATCACCCACCTTTAAGAAAACAGGAGATATGGGGCCAGCCAGCGATATTCACCAACTTGGGTACCCCCCCCGCCAGCGCCAGCGTCCTATGAAAACGCTATGAATAGTGGACCGCGATCTCTTCACTCAGCCAGCGCATTTCTTAGCCATCCACATGGACACGCACCTAGCGCAGACATTTTCTTAAAATTTTCACAGTAATGAGCGTATGAACACCAGCTGTCCACACATATGTATCTGATGTGTTGTACTAGTTGTCCCTTATTATTTGAATTGTGGTTGTATATCGATGTACATGAAATGTTGAGAGAAGTGATATATTGATGTCACATATTTATAATATCATATGTAATATTTGCAAATGCCAGCAATTTTTCTTAGCTATAAGAAATTGGAGAATCATATCTTAGGCCGGCCAGCCAGCACCAATATTTCTTATTTTGGTCCGTGCCATAACCTTCAAAAACCAGCCAGCGATATTCACCAACTTGGGTACCCCCCTGAAACGCTGGCTACTTTCTTATCGTCGGGTTTTCTTAACGGTGAGTGATTACTGTATCAAAATGATATCTTTAGTTTCCAAGTAGATTTGGACATAGCTTGATAAATATATCTAAGCAGTCTCACACAACACAACAGTGTGTGTGTGTAATGTCCACAACAACCTCTATCAGTTCAATATATAGTTACTGATCTGAGAGTGTACATGCAATTGTGCTGATCAATTCTGAATCAATTGTCACAATGCAATGTAGTAGTTGTTGTTGCTCCAGCGATGATATGTGGGACGAATGGACAATGATCAGCAGTGACCAGCTGCTTATCTGAGCATTGTATAATGCCTTCGGGTCTGGAGATTTCTCCATCCAGCCCTACAGCATGTTGGTTGATTCTGTCCCATATCTATCGCCATCACTTGACATCCAGCTGCTATCGTGATCAAGCTGGATGGTACTATGTATTATGTGTTGATATGATTCTTGATCATTACACTTTCGAGTCAGTGCATTGTCAACTTACATAGTAATGTCAGTGACTTAATTATTACACTTGTGAATCAGTGTAATGTCATTATACTTAATGATACATAAGTTGCAGTGACTTGTGTATGCAGTGACTTATGTACATGTACTTTCTGATTGAGTACATTATGTGTGTGTGTGGAATTGTGCTACTGCACACACTTGTATATAGGTAATTACTGATTCATTACACTATACCAAGTTGATCTATCATATAGGATGATCTGTATACCAATCACAGAATGTATCTAACATGATGTATATCAGCTTAGTTAATGATTGTAATCCTGCATATCTCATCTGCAGTGATGAGTTGCTTTGATTTATTTCACATGTAGTTCCGGTGAGCATTCCTTTCAGTGATCCACAATAGAACAAATATACTCATCCCAAATCCTGCGTCAGAGTATATTGAGCTAATTATTGTGTTAAGACCACTGAATAGGCACCTTACACCATATGGGTTCAAATATAGTTTACATGCACAGCAGGTATGCTTTTGTGCAATGTCTGATGCATTATTATATGAGATCATATATACCAGCTGCTATCGTGATCAAGCTGGTTTATGCATGACAGCTGCTAACGTGATCAAGCTGAATGCATAAATGTATGCACATACATGTCACAATGACATAGTTGCTCAGTATTATAATGCACATGTATTATAATGTACATCTGCTGCATGCACTTAGTATATACTGAATGATTAGTATATACTGCAAGTGTGTGTGTGTGTGGTGTGTGCGTGTGTGTGGTGCTGCAAGCATCATAATCACTGCACACCCAATAATTGTACACACCAGGATATTGCTGCAGAGCATCCACTTATCTGTCATACTGAGTGTATGTGTGTGTGTAGCTACTCACACAGCATATAGTACACACTCATGATTGCAAGCTTGTATGTGAATCTGACAGTGAATGGATAATACTATCTCGGCAAGCATCACAGACTTGTATGGCATGCTGCATATTATACTGTCATCATGCGTCATTTGTTCGTGATAATTCCAACAGGTATGTACATATTCTGTCAAGGATAATCATGATGCGCGCAGACGAGTGATTATTGCAACTATTTGAAATGACGATATTTTGATGACACCATGCACACTGATCTCGTCATACAAAACTGCAAGGTAATCGTTCAGTGCAGTAGCGATTTATTGTGATTATCAAAGTCGCTATATTGTGCGCGCTGCGAATAATGAGCACATCTCTGTCGCAATATGAACGGCATATGACACAAATGCCATTTTCCGCACGAATCATATTCTGATGATGATTTATTCATCCGCGTCTCAATATGTCGAATCTCGTACAATTGCGAATGATAACTGCGCATATGTGCGATCGGCATGCTGCATGCACACCTTCTCGCGCTGTTATCTCTGACGGTATGTACGAACAACTGCGATTACGACGATGTCTCCTCGCGCATTGTTTTCGCTGTTTATTATGCAGCGGTCGATATTATGCAGATATGTTGATATGTGCGACTGCGGCGCCTGGTGATATACGCGCTCCGCAAACCTGCGCACACAAAATTCAATATCTACTGCTGCACTCACACTAGATGCGTCCTCGTTCGTCGCCTTGACGAGACGGAGAATGCCAACTGTTAGGGCTTCGCTAGCAAGCGAATAGATATGATATAAAGTGAGGCTATTATTGAACGTTAATAGCTCACGCAGAGTACGTGTGGATATGAGTGCAGCGCTTCTCAAGAAGTGACTGCTGTAGCTCAACGCTACCTCCATTTACGCAATGCCCCGCATCTCATAGATGCCACCACAATTGGGTTGTGAACCCAAGGCATTGGTTGAACAATCAGTATCGGCTGAACGAATAAGCCATATGATACTCGCATGCTTGTTCAGAACATGCTAGAAGCGAAGATGAGTTTTCTCCGAACACTTTCGGTTCTTCAAGACTTCATCTTGCTTTGTCATCTCGATGCCACAACCTGGCCTCTCGATGACAGGTGTCACTCAAGGTGAGTGAATGACAGATGGTATGACTGTACATGTCATAGTCGACCGTACTGACGATTGTCTGTCATTATAATATATGACATGACACGACATGACATGACATGATATGACATGTCTGACAGGTATGACATGTCTGACATGTATGACACATATGTCATCGGTCATAACCCTGACAGAACTGGGAATTCACGAGCTTAACCCTTAAACCGTTTCCTGGGTCATATATGACCCAAGGGTACCTAAAATTGATTTATGAAGCCGTCTAAAATCCAAAAATGCTTTTGAAAACAGTTTTGAAAAGGTCTCCCTTATGCGCATCAAACTGCGTGCCCAATGTCCCTCAAAACTGTCGCATGCTTCCAAGCTCGAACGATGAAGAGTGTGAAAATCGTTTGACACAACACACGGTTATGGTTTGCGCGTATAAATACGCATGTTCAACCCTATTTAGGTCACGTTACATCTTCAACACATAGCTAGGCGTTATGCAAAACATGCTAGGGTCATGATTAGGGTTTACACGGGGCAGTGAATACGCATTCAGCGCCGCAATGCGTGAGATATACATTCATTGGTGACATCGCACTTTCACTCGATGCTCAATTTTGAACAATGCAGTACGATGCGCCTTTGAAATACGTTTCAAGTGGTATGCTCAAAACGCAAATCGGCCTTCGTATGCGGCGGGTATATGGAAAACATTGACTTCAACCAAAACCAAAAATAGTTATGACGGTTTAGGGGTTAAGCCACTCCCTGCTGCTTTTCTCTTGGGAGCCTCCACTGACCTAGGTTACATAAAACCCCGGTTATTTTAAAATAACCCGGGGTTATAACCCATAAACCCGCGGGCAACTTATAACCTGTTATAACCTCCCGGTTATTTTTTTCAAATAACCCGGTTATTATAACTAAAATAACCTGACTACGTTAAGTGCGTATGCCATAATTGGGTATTCGTTGGGCTATTGGCTATATTGAACGAACAAGTGAACAACTGAACATTGATATTCAACATGTCAATAGGAGATAATAACTTGATAATAAGCTAGAACACACGCTCGGGAAGTCGGGATAGCATGCAGATATTACAATATACAAATTTATCATCAGGAACCAGACAACCAGTCACGCAGGCAGAATCACGCACAAGACCCAAGAGTGCACGGGAGAGGAGCAGAGGACTTATGCATTTTCAACGAATGTATACTTTAAACTTTATGGGTTCAGCTCTTCATATCTTGATATCCATATTAATCATAGAAGGTGTTCAAGCTAGCAGGTCTGCGGATAGTTCTGCCAAACCGGGTTGTGGCCACAGGCGCCGCGCGAGCTTCAGATGCCTCACCCTGTTCACCTCCATTGTCCTCATCCGCAGAATGCACATCCTCGTCTTCCGGCCCAACGGTAGGGGCAAGCCTAGCCGCAACCACTGCGGAAACTCTCTCTGCGCGGTTCACTGCACGAGTCTGGCGGCTCTGTGCGTTGGCAGTGAATGCCTGTTCATTAGCCTCCCGGTTGGCATCTTGCCACGCATCTACCCATCCCTCAGAACTCTCCTGGCCCTCAGTCCATGCAATGACCTTGGGCCCATTGAACTCTACCTCCTCCACCTTGTCTAGCTGGTTCAGGTTCCAGTGAATGTACACCAGGTTGTTCATTTTCTGGTTCCCAAGACGATTCCTGCCCTCAGATTGAACAAAGTTCATTACCTTGTGACCGCGTTCGGATGCACAGGCACCTGAAACTTGTCCAGTGGCACGCACAAAAACTGGCACGTCCGTACGTTTGCCAAAACTCAACGGCCGACATGCGACGTGCATTCAGCTGGGTTGAGGCTCTGGCAAAGATTCCCTGCTTATTTTTATATTGAAGGAGCTGCACCGCGCAATTGGCACGCTTCGTTTCCTGAAGTTCCACCTGACGATCGTATTCAGCGAGCAACGTAGGATCACCGAGCGCTTCTCCTGTTAAGATATCAGGCAAGCCGTGCGTTTTGTCAACAAGTGTGTCGAAAGCACTCATCGTCTCGTCGTCATTCATCGTGTCCATGTCCCAAAACTCAGGGTCAGTCAGGTAGCCCACACCCTGTATGATGGTGTATGCATAGTCCCACCTGCAACGAGACACCGGAAACCAAATTCCGCTCATAAAGTGAATGCGTGCGTGATACATTCATACATATCGATATGCAAGCTTACTACCGACCCGTGTGTTAACACTCCTACAGTACTCCTAGCTCACCTGTGACGATGGATCGCAACCAACTCCTGCTTCAAGTCGTCATCCACGCAATCGAGACCTTTCAGCTTCTCTTGCACCTCAAACATGTGATATTGTACCTTGCTCGCAGTGGGCAAGTCAGAATCTGTCAACCGCAGCAAGGCCACTATAGGCTCCATCACACGCGCACATGTGTTCAGGTTCTTCCAGAAGTCGTCATCACACACGATGTCCTTAGACTCGTAGAACAGAGTCTCTAGTGTGGGACTATCAGGAGAGGCTCGTTGGTGCTTGGCTCGCTGCACAGCGTCCACAACGGAACTTTTCCCGAAAGTTGCCACTGTGGCATCACGGTTGCGAAGCAGACTTCGCATACCGATGTATACGGTGCAGAATCTGGTGGCACCAGGTTGCATGAGCATGGTGTCGGCGATCTCCTTGTAGGCCGCAAGCACGTGTTGGTGAACCCTAATGAACTTGCGAACCTTGCAAGCGCGAGAGATGGTGTCGCAGAAGAAAGGCAATTTGCCAATATCTTCGAGCTCAAGATCCAGACAGTGAGGCACGCAAGGGCCACATACAACCCACGGAAGGCGCGCTTCCACGAGAGGCCAAGCTCCTCGCACTGCGTTGTCAGTCAGAACTTGCACGCAAGCTTTGGGGTCAGGGAGAGCGAGGATGCTTTCGCAAATGAAGTCTGCTTGGGCTTCCTTGTCCTTCACCTGCGTGTTGATGCACAAGGTCAAAAAGTAAGAAAAAAACTTACTGCAAAATACGGAAGGTCAACAAGTCAAAAAGTCGGAAAGTCGGAAAGTCGGAATATCCGTCGGAGAGCCACACAGACCTTGCCACTGAAGTCTCTGGCCTCCAAGAACTCGACACAGCCAGGCATTACGAACAGGCCGTTTATGATGGGCGACTTGTTCATAGAGGTCGCGCCATCACTAACAAAAGTGCCCCCACACTGAGAAGCGACCGCTCGCCTCTGCTCAATACGTTTTTTCACACGCACTTTCTCGTTCACGATCATATCGTTAGGAGCAGGCAAATCGCCATTGACGCGGTTGTGGGTCAAGGGCTTGTAGACTGGACCTACTAGAGCGACCTTTTGCAAGGCTTCCTTCACGTGCTTGTTATTGAGGACATTGTGGGAAATGCCAGCAGAGTAAAACGCCCTAGCAAGTGCGATGTCCGCCTCGTCCTGTCTGGTGCTACTGTATATCGCGGTTTCGCCAAAGCTCGCCTGACGCTGTCGTTTTGTGTGAATCCGAGGGTCAGTGCCTGAGGCCAACAGATTTAACTCCACGTTCTTCTCCTTCCTCTCCTGTTTTTGCGTCTGTTTTTCGGAGCACCTTGTACGCGCAACTTCAAACTGACTGAGGCGAGTTTGAAAAGTGGACTCAGACTCGTTCTCAGCTTGGATGGGTCCAGGGCAAGGCGTGACATGACACTTCTTGTTTCCAGCGATGTGGGATCTGATGCGTTCTGGTTGTCCAGACAAGGTGTAACCCTCCACCTGTGGGCAGAATAAGCAACGGCAACGCGTCTTTGCGTTGCCGACGACTCCCGGCTGATCATCCGTGCCATCCGCTTTCAAAACACGCACAAAGCTCCACTCGAAACCTACTTTCTTCGGCTGCCTCCCAACATGAGATGGACGCGTATCCTCTTCGCCGGCGCAGGACGCATATGCCGGTGCGAGAACAAGACTGGCTGCTAGTAACGCTGCTGCTGCCGAAAGCCCTGGGACCCGTGGTTCCTGCTGGAAGTTATCACAGACTTTCACCGTATGCAGGCATACCGTCGCTGTCGGTGTCGCAATAGGTAGAGCCCTAGCTAACGGGAATTTCGTAATCAAATCGAATTTGGGCTGTAGATGGCCGCGAAGCCCAATGAGGGCCCTGTGCCAAGCCATGATAGCAAGATGATTGTGATCGCTGGCCGCCTAAGATGGTCTCGATATTAGGGAAAATCCTTGTAGAAGCACAAACCGTGCAGTCGAGTGGAGACCGTGCTTTCATGCTGTGTACGATTGTACAAACGGAGTGTAGCAGTGTACTGTAAGCCGTAGGATGAGAGTCCGACTAGGACTAGTCCCATATTTTACCATTTTAGAAATAACCGGGGTTTTTTTCACGAAAATAACCTGGTTTTCCAAGAAATAAAACGGTTTTTCCAACTAATAAAAACCCGGTTTTTCGACAAGAAAAAAACCTGGTATTTCGTCGCTGCAGGTTATTTTTTTATAACCCAGGTTATAACCCCGAAACCCCGCGTCGCCGTATAACCGGTTAGAGGTTTTATGTAACCTAGCCACTGACCAGGCAACTTTTCGGCAGGCTGCCAATCAGGTTTTTGGGGATGCACAGTCGACCGTGCCAGTTTTCAAGACTTTCAGATAGGGCCTTTTCAACCAGTCTGTCATATAACTAAAAATTTTCCCCGTCAACAACCCGCGCAACCCGGTACCGCTGCCCCGCACACCCGAGGTCCAAACAGCCCATCCGCTTCCCCCCCGCACACCCGCTACACGCCACCCGCCACGACACAGCGCACGGTGCATGATCGCGACACCTTTCATGGAGAGACAGACTTTCGCCCCCCCAAAACTGGGGGTGACTGTCTCTTCCTGTGTCACACCTCGCCTTGTGGTGTCACTTGCATCTTGCCCGGCATCACTTCCGACAGATAATAAAACCACCAAGTTATTTTATTATCTCATCTTTGACTGTGACACTCCGGGTTTGCACTGTCTGCTTCTTGAGTTGTTGTGACCCGCAAATATATCCACCCTTTGCATATATTTTGTTGTTCACATCAACCTTGTCGTAGGACTATGAATTTGGGTAGTAGCCATTCGGGTCCTAGTTAGTCTACCTTCGGATCGGTGGTTGCATCAATATATCTGAAGAACGTGTTTTTTAAAATCGTGAACAAGTGGTCCTTGGGAAAGGACCCAACACGATTTGGTCTTGTAATAAGGACCCCGGGGCAGTAGCCATATATATATATCCTTATCTCGTCTTTCATGTCAAAATCTGCGGACATCTCACACTAGAATCAGGCGTGACGTTGCTTTCGTCAACAATGACTCCAGAACAGTGAACACTAACCCTGCCGGTATGTGCTCCCATAACCATTGTCACAAATGTGACAAAAGATGATGCCGACCGCCAGCGACGATGCGCGAATGATTTCCAGCCGCGACAAACAGCCAATCACTGTTCACTCTTTGAATGCGTAACACCCACTTCTACCGATCCGGAACCGATCTATGCCCCTCGGGGGGCGGGGGGCGCCAGCCCCCTGCTACCCCCCACCCCACCCCTTCATCCCCTCATCCCCATATTTAGGGGTGGATACCCCCCACCCCCCTCTCCTCCACCTCCGCCATTCCCCTCCACCTCCGCTTTTCCACCACCACAATGGTCTCAGCCCCCCACCACCGACGCGGCCACACGACAAATGAGAAATGTCAAATGTGATCCGATGGCTTGACGAGAAAATATCATAAACAGCACAACGAAAAACACCGAAACAGAGGGGAGATATTTCTTTCGAACAGATAAATCGCCTATCGTCGTTTCACAAATCGTCGCTTTCAGCCTTTCACAAAAGTGCAGCAGAAGACATTGCCAAATCCTATTTTAAACGTTCTTCACTTGGATCCACAACGAGTTATCATTGTAGGGGAAAATATGGTGTCCGGAAGCCACTCTTCGCCTCAACTTGCCCGGCTTCTGGTGCAGAGTCGAGGCGCCCATTCATTCGCCTCCTTGCCGAAATCTCAGCCAGCGAATCGTCGAATGCACCGTCAAGGTCGTGGAATTATGTCAAATGGTGTACGCGCTGACGGTGGTGCGCAATATGGTCCAGAGCCACCGCCAAAACCAGCCGTCTATGGTCCAGAACCTCCCCCGAAGGCAGCCGGTCCAGACATTCGGCCCACCGCACCTCCCCAAAGCCGTCGGGATCGTAGGCCGGTTCAGAACCGACGGAGAACGGCGTCCTCTCAGAGTGAAGAAAAGTCCCCCGACGGAAAGTCTTGGTTTCCAAAGGGACAGCCGGTCACGGGAGAGCCAGTTTCCAATGCCATTCCGGTTGACGATTTGGGAACCGAAAAGTCCAGCGGAACCGAAATACCTGACTGGCAACGGTATTTGTCATCATTTTAGTGCCTTTCTTTGTATTAACTTATTTTACCACGAAACGCTTGCTCATGATATCATTCTACCTACCTACTTGTTGTCAGACTACTGGAGGAGGAAGCCGCCAACGACCCAGAACTAGCTGAAATCCTGGAAGGAACGAATCGAGATCCAAAAGCCGTAGAAGCAAAGGTGCAAAATAATGACAGTGAAATATAATGTCCTGACCTCAGGTTACCGTGTTCAAATTTGTAGCTGACAGTCACTGAGCATTCGTGTTTCTCGTCGCGTGTTTCGCGAGGCACTGAGATCCCGATGCTTGCACTATTTTAGAGCCCGTTTGGATGCCTACCTGATGGACGATATAAAATGCTGCAAAATTGCTGGGGTACCTTATGCGCGACTAACCCTTCCTATGATGTTGCAGATCAGAGAACGTTTCGAAGCGCGCAGTGAAGAGATTTTCCGTGAGCGAACGGGTAGTCACACTTGGCCCAGCCCTTACCTCAGAACGGGGGAACCTTGGTGGATAGTGCTATCTGCAATTAACAGCACTATACCCTGAACTTGCTTCTGAGTTGGATGCTTGCAACCTCGGTTGCTTTGATGAAGAGCTCACTTTGCTGCTGCTGCAGGCAGAGATGAGGGAATGGTAGTCACTTTTCGTGAGTTCGATTCGTCCAACCTATGGGTGAGTCACCGCAAGCTTTTTACTGCTAGTTTGTCGAACGCATCGAGATATGCCCTGCGAGAGAGCAAGGAGTCGCACCGTTCGACTTGAGGTTCCCGCACCTCGTGGCATGCAAACTGAGGGCCAACCAGCGTTGATCGATGAGAAGCTTTGCCAATTTCCAAACCACGAGCCGTGAAGAACTTCGGTGCGGACTGCCACGCGCTGTGTCGTATCCGCGGTGCTGAACGCCAAAAACTGTGTCTGCGAGTCTGCGCCGCCGACTGCCAACCCCCGTGTCGTGAAGAGCTTCGGTAGCCAGTTCCCGTTGAGTTTTCTCGGCGCCTACATCCCTGTGTCGTGATCACCTGCGGCACGGTATGCCAAACCCCGTGTCGTTTACGCAGCCCCGAGCACCAAAGCACGAGTCGTGTTTTACTGCGGCATCGACTACGAGACCCCGAGTCGTGTTCCCAGCCGAACACCAAACGGCTAAATTTTCCCGCAAGCGCATCCGAAAAGCTGACGTAAGGTCTGTGTTGCCGACCGTATCTGAATATGCAGGTGTGGATAGAGCTATACGACTTTCCCTCTGAAAATGAGAAGACTCTTGTTTCTGAGGTATCGACGACTTCAGTCCTAAGTAGCCGCAACTCAGCTCGTGCGAGGTCCTTGTATTTTGCAGTATACGCTTGAAGTCCGATCGCTTATATATCGGCGCCTGGTGGCTTGGCGAGCACGTAGGTTGCATCATGTGGTTTTCTGCACTTAGAAGTGCTGTCAGGTGTTGTATGGCTTTGCGCGCACTTACCTCGTGGGCGTGTTTTCGCACCGTTTAGGCAAGTGGACTAACAATATGAATCCAGTAACTCAATCTTGTGCAACTGGCAGACTATCGACGCTTGGTTCACCCTCGGACACTTGGGCGCCTTCAACTGCTTTAATCTCCAGGCAAGTTGACCCCGTGCCGCCGAGAGGATGAGGATGGAGGGTGGATAGAGGCTGCTGCGAGCTGCTTGGACAGCAGAGGTGTGTGGGAGGTGTGGCTGGGTGCTTACTTTGCGGTGGCATCAAGTGCTCGAGGCCGCCGCCCTGGTGTGGGTGAACGGGTTGGAGGGGAACCCTTGAGAAAGTTTTATTCCGCAAGTCGGAGGGCGTCGGCGCGTCCCATGATTAGGGTTTGCGGTACGACTGAAATTAAACTGTCAGACGGTTTCAAATCCTTGCCGTCTTTAATTATTAAAGTGCGCGATAAGCAGCACCACCGCTCATGGACGACAGTCGCAGTTGTAGCAGACTGACTGCCGCATCCTGAGGCCTCCGCATTTTCCTGGTTCATACACGGTGGTCACCTCAAGAAGGATAGGAATCGCAGTTTATCCATGGCTCGTGAAGCTGGGTGATGAGTGGGCGAGGGGGCTGCATCGGTTGCGCAGGTCTTGGAGGCTGGCTCTGAGGTATGCGAGCTTCTTATGGCTTGACTTCGGAGTCTCTCCCTGCACACGCCTAGCTGCCTTTAGCCGAGCCCGCGAGGCCCTGTGTAAGACCTTGGAACTGTAGCGGGGGTCACAGCTTGAAAAAGGATCTGCTAATCAATCGACCCACAGAGCCTGTCCACGCATTTCTACCTTCTAGAGGGACTACCCAGCACCTGCTCGACGGACAAACCTTCTAAGGGCAAAAATGCCCTCTACAGCGAGTACATAGAGCCCTTCGACGCGTTTTACCCTCTAGAGCGACCACACAACACCTTTTGACGCGTTTTACCTTCAAGAGCGACCATACAACACCTTTTGACGCGTTTTGAGCCAGAGCACCGAGACTATCAACACAACGCCCGGATATTAGCTGCTGCTTCAAAGCATGGTCGCTTGTGCCCTAGCCTCCACTCATTCCTTGCATTTATTCGTGACTGGCCCTGCCCTCTGTCTTGTGATGAAGAACGGCACCCTGGGGTATCTTATGGATCTACCTCTTGCACAGGTGAGTGGGATGCAGTACAGCATGGAAAAAGCGCAGGAAGACGCCAACTTCTCCCTATTTCACAATATGGATGAGGTGCAACTGAATAAGAAATGGATGCGCTTTTGGTGAGCATGCATACCTATTGCCCTGAGGGTTGTTTACTTGCTACAAGTTGGTACGTGTTTGTACTAACAGTAGTTACTCCTCGTAGATTTGGTGTGTGGAGCTTCCAACTTGTGTATGAACACGCGTGGCGTGCTTCGTGCAGGTGTGACTTGGGTACTGCGGACGAGCTGGCGATTGACATCCTAGTGAACAGCCTGATGAACTTGAGCAGAGAGTAGGAACAACCCTTTCTCTTTCTTGTAGATCTGTCAGTCTAGCTTGTTGCTTGGAGAGGTTGCTTGCTTGATAATTGCGCTCTTGGGCTGAGGCACGGAGGGCATGTTGATCCCTTGGATCGATCTTGTCTCCCTTCCAGTCTTATTCCTCGCACCACTTTGCCTCTCAATGCAGACGCCATCACTTGTAACTTTCTACATAGATTTTTTTTATGTGGCCGAGCTACACAGATGACTGCTAACCCTCGAGCGCCACTTTTGCTTTCCACTGAAAAATAAGTGTTTGTGGAATGATCCTTATTCACGTTTGGTGTCCGCATACCTGTTTCCAATCGCAGTTGCATACAAAATTGCTGCGATGTGTCCGAGGTGCCCGGCCAGTGCGTTTTTCTACAGACTAATTATTACTCCTTATGTGTGGCAGGTATGTCGGGATCAAGCAATTGATCTTTGGTGGAGTGAATGAGGACTGGTCTGAAGGAACTGAGGGACATGGCAGAGATGGAGATCTTTTCTTCCGGCTTGGTAGCAAAGACCGATAGAAAGTCCCTTAATGTAGAGTTGTGTTTGGGACAGGAGTGATTATGCATAATTGCTGAGAGCATATTTATCTGTCGAGTTGCATTCTCCCCCTTTTGCTTGCAGTAATAGCTTGTTGTTGGGAAATGGTGAGCATGACAAGCAACGAAGGGTATGCTTGGTGATGCTACACTATCTATTAGAGTAAACGGGGGCTCAGAACCGATTCCACAAAGCATATCATTAGCAAATATGGGGGGAATGGTTCATCTTCTTGAATAGTATGACAAATTTTCAGTTTCTGGAACGTGCTATATTTTTGTTCTCGCGGTAATCAGGCGGGGCCGCATCGATACAAACCTGAATACCCGGGCCTATTCTTATTCAGTATGCCCTTTGATGACTCCCTATGTCAAGTGTTGTTCCTTGTCGTCTTGCTCGGAGTCGCCGAAATGGTATGGTACAATATGATGTAAATTGGAGGCGGTTATCCAAGAGGTTAATGCTAGGAGCTTCCGAGGATTGGATAGCAGGGTGGGGGGCAGCAGAGGTTCTGTGACTTCCTAGGGGGGTGCAGACCCCGGTGCCAAAATCCAAGTCCTAGGGGGGCGCTCACCCCCCAAGGGTAGAATGCAAGTCCTAGGGGCGGGTTCTGAGCACAGCCCCTTGCCTCAGAATAACTCTAGTGTTCAACGAAAAAGTCGGGAATGTTCAAAAATTCGCGCCTGCGGCGCATAATAATATAACATGTGAGGCGATAGCGCGGGGCACTCCCACCCCCACCATCCTTGCGTGACTAGTCCGCGCCCGTGATGGTGGTATCGTGGGACACTCCCGCCCGTCCCACGCGCGCGATGGTGGTATCGTGGGACAATCCCGCCCGCCCCACGCGCGCGATGGTGGTATCGTGGGACACTCCCGCCCGCCCCACGCGCGCGATGGTGGTCTCGTGGGGCACTCCTGCCCGCCCCGCGAGCGTGATGGGGGTATCGTAGGGCACTCCCGTCCCCCGCGAGCGTGATGGTGGTATCACAGGGCACGTATCGTGGGACACTCCCACCCGACCCGCGCGCGTTATGGTGGTATCGGTGGGGCACTCCCGCTCGCCCCGCGCGCGTTATGGTGGTACCGTGGGGCACTCCCGCCCGCCCCGCAGTGTGCGCGAGTGCAAGTTCTAGGGGGGGGGTGCTGACCCCCCAACGGCAAAAAGCAACTCCTAGGGGGGGGGTGCTAACCCCCCAAAGGCAAAATGCAAGTTCTAGGGGGGGGGTATTTCTAGAACCTCTGCTGCCCCCCCCCCCGCTATCAATCCTCGGAAGCTCTAGGGACGTTGCGAGAGAACTTCTCTCTTCTCCAACCGATGTATAGCGAGGTACGTTGTCTGTCTTCTCAACGTGGTCATGCTCTCCTTGACATGCATAGCTTCCGGTACAAAGTCATGAGACCGCCCACTTCAGCCAACAAAGGGTAAATTACACGGGATTCGAGATTTCGGGTGATTAAAGACGTTTCCTGTGTGCCAGGGAACACTGGCCATGTCAAGCCATTCGATTGGTATATTGTATTTATGCCCAGTGGGGCAGTGAGATGGAAATGGGATCGGAAGGGGACTCCCGAGCCATTGACTGCGTACTATGGGGAGCGAAAGCCTGAGCTCGATTATAGCTGGCAGCATATTATCGTCCACCCTTCTGGAGCGCTACGCCGCTGGGAGCGTAATAGGGGCGGTGGCTGGTTTCTGGAAGACGCCACTCGAGCGAAGGAGCCTGTAGCGCCATTTTCATTACCGCTCAGTAATGCGTTCTGGGAGAAGGCGAGGGTGAAGGACGAGTATGAGTATCGCGGGATTCCATACGCTGGGCGTAAGAGTGCGACGCCTACGAACAGTGACGATTCGGGTACAGGTGCTGTGACCTAGAGTAAGGAGAAGCTACCAGATTCGGATGACAATGATGACGCGGGTGTCACGGACAGTAAGCATGACATGGATACTGCCAGTCCGAAATGGGTGCCTGACTCGCCTGAATATGATGACACTGAGGATGACGTCAGCGAGTTCGATGACTTGGTAGCTGACGATGCTGAAGAACAGGCTGAAGCTCGAAGGTTGAAGAGACTGGGACTGCAGTTGATCATGGATGTTAAGGGTGAACTTATCTGGGTGCCAAAGGGCACCTCCCCGACCTCACCCGTTCAGCCAGAGGATCCGCCGATCACCGAGCAGAAGTCTGAGGCCATATCTGAGGATGCTCCAGCCTCTGTGGTGGAGACTGTTCAAGTACAACCGAAGGAACCATCTGGGCCAGATACTGGATTGACTTCAATGAGTGAAAATAATGCTGGGGTGTCCGAAGTGACGAAGAGGCAACCCAGAAAATATCCTGCCTGTTGGACAGCTGAGCACATAGCTTATGTGGAATGCACCCGAGGCAGTGACAGTGATGATGAAGAAGTGCAGGACGTGGCTCCTCGTAGGAAGAAGGCAAAGGCCAACAAGGGACAATGAAATCAACTGTCTTGATTAGGATTGTCCAAATGCGGATTCTCTGATTAGGATTTGTATAGGTGGCAGATGATGATACGCCAGCCGACATGGGACAGATCGATCAGAGATATGAAATGCGCGCCTTGAAAGTATAAGACATGAATTCTTGCCCAGTGGAGGCTGTTCTAGCTTGAAGTAATTATTTGGAGGAGCTGTTGCTCAACCTGTTAAAATACTGGTCAATCTTTCCTGCCATAAAGATATTGCAATTGCTTAAGTGTAGCCTTGTTCAACTGGCTATCTAGAACATAGCAATTTTGTACACTGCAAAATTGCCGAGAACGGACCTGTGCCCCAAGATTGGAAGCAGATTTTACCTCTGACTGACCCTTGAGCTCTTGCTCGGATACAGTCAAGTGCTCACGAAGGCTTCACTTTGAAGTGGTATTGATCTGCGCCTTTTGCTCCCTGCCTTTCACCCTGCATGAATACAGTCGCTTTACCAACACTGTTATGCTGCAAACTGGTCAGAAAGTGGGAGCTGAAGCCGCCACCAAGTCAAATTCACCGGGATTAACAACCAAATTGCCCCGAGCCGAGAGTGAAAAGTGGACAATTAGCCAGATTGAAAAAGGAGGACCTCGGAGGCAGTTTTAACGTGGACCAAAAAATTCCTGACACTTCTTGATGGGTTTTTTTCGTTTGGAACCTGGCCCCGACACCTGGGTCCTCACAGATCTCGACATTTTAAATTGGGATGGCCAACCGGCACGACAGAGGCAGAATTAGACAAATTTGAGCTCAACAGACTACATAGGAGGAAATTGAAGCCCAGAAGAATAGTTTTCCATTTTTTTAATATTCTTTGAAGGTTAAAAATAGTCTCCACCACTGAGAACAAGCCAATTCGTCCGGATTGCTTCGGGATGGCCGGCAGGAATTTACCCAATTTGCCGATTTTCACTCAATTTTTGAAATTTGACCACCAGAAACAGCATTGCACACGGGAAAGCATATTTTATTGTTCACCACGACTTCCACTGCGACAATTAAATGTTTTTCTGAGTTTTATGGGGAATTTGCCCAAATTGGACAGATTTGACTTCCTCAACGGTCATATCTCCACTTTTCAGCGCTCAATTCACCATGATGCAGAACGCTAACACGGGGCGCTCACCTCCAACGTCGCCTACGTCTACACCCAGGCGTACGGGAGGACGACAGGCCAGTCAGCGCAGCACGAGAGGCGCTGCGGCCACTGGAGTCACTGGCAAGGGGGCGAAGGGCACCTACAAGGCGCCCTCTCCGGGTCAGCCGCCGCAGGCTGCGACAGCAGCAGGTGAGCCGAGCTTCCAGATACCCAAAAAGAAGTCGACTTTGTCAGCTGCGGCCCCTGAGTTCCACAGCACGACTCCTCTGGTTCTTCGCTCTTACCCTCTAGAAAGCCGCACGCAGAGCCGCGCCAGACGACGCGCTCAAGAACAGGAGCGACGCGCTAAGGAGCGGCAGCAACAAGCAGAGCGCGACCTGGAGGGTGGGTGGTATTTTGGTCCGGATCCTCTTCCTCAGCTTGCACCACCTCGTACAAGACTTATCCGGTCTAAGCAGCGCGTACCTTTGCATCACCCAGTGCGAGCGGCCATCTGTGCACATCTGCGACGCGATGGGCAAGTAATGTGGAACCATGACAGCCAGCTGACTGCGGTTCGGGACAAAGAGGGAACGCTGCTATTGGTGTTCTGGGCCTTGCTGAAGGGACAGCGAGTGCGCGTGCTGGAGGATTCTGGTGCCTCAGATGAATTCATCTCCAGTGAGTGCGTCAAGAGATTGAACCTCACGGTTCGCGCTAATGGGCCGCTGAACGTTACCCTCGCGGATGGGTCAGTGCAGACCTCTGCGCAAGTCGCTTACGGCAAGCTGACAGCGGAGACTTCAGAAGGGACGTACTCAGAGGTCATCAAGATGCGAGTACTTCCTCTGGGCATCAAAGTGGACATTGTACTTGGAGGAAGGTGGTTGAGACACCTCTCGCCGGTCACGCTGGACTATGATGGGTGGGGATCAGTCAAGTTTCGTCATCATGACAAATCCGTGCGGATACTGGGATGTTCGCCGGGGCGTAGCTCCACGCGCAAAGGCGAGAGAACCGCCATGGCTCTGGAACCGATGGTGATGTTATCAGCGGCCCAAGCGAGCAAGGAGATCAAAGCATATCGGCGCAGGTACGCGGGAACGGACAGCGCCGCGACACCACACGACATCTTAGTGGCATATGCGACACCTTTGGTAGGGACTTCGATGTTATCAGCGGTGGCCACCAGTGAGAATTTGGATGACCCGTCCATCTCCCCAGAATGGAGAAAGAAGTTTCAAAAGCTGACCGAGTCCTTTTCGCCTCGAGTAATTCGCGAAGCGCTGCCAAACTTTGACGCCCTGCGAAAAGATGAAGTGGCCCATGTGAGACTGCAAGAGGGTTGGAATGGCATCGCGCCCGCTAAGAGACCCTATAAGATGTCCATGGTGGAGCTGACTCAACTGCGAGAACGCCTGGATGAACTCCTGAGCAAGGGCTACATCAGGCCTTCTTCAAGTCCGTTCGCTGCACCAGTGCTGATGGTTCCCAAGCCTGGGAAACCTGAAGTACTCAGAATGGTCTGCGACTTCCGAGCAATCAACAGCCTGACCGTCAAAGACAAATATCCACTTCCCGACATTCAGCAGTTGTTCGACTCCATGCACGGGGCCAAGTACTTCTCCTCCTTCGATGCAGTCGATGGGTTCTGGCAGATGGCCATGGCGCCTGGGGATGTAGAAAAGACTGCGTTCACCTCCCCGCCTATGGCTCGTATGAGTGGTTGGTGATGCCCATGGGGTTGACCAACAGTCCTTCCTGCTATCAGCGACGCATGCAGCGCGCTCTGGGACATCTTCCTTTTGTACGAATATTCCTGGACGACTGCATCCTCTTCAGCAACACCTTGGAGGAGCATCTTTCCCACCTCCAGCAATTTCTGGAAGTCTGCGAGAACCAGGGCATCTACCTCAAGGAGTCTAAGTGTCAGCTACTGCAGACCCAGATACGCTTTCTGGGGCACGTTATCTCACGTGAAGGAAGTCAACCTCAACATGACAAGCTGGCCGCCATCAGGGACTGGCCCGCCCTGGAAAACGCCACGTATGTGCGTCAATTCATGGGGTTAGCTGGGTACTACCGGCGGTACATGCTGGGCTTCTCCGAAGTAGCACAACCTTTGACCCAGCTCACCAAAGGGGATGTCGCTTGGCTATGGGGACCCATGCAGCGTTGGGCCTTCGAGGAAATTAAGAAGGCGCTATGTTCTTCCCCCACTCTGGCGCTACCCGATATGAAAGCGGCGGCCGAAGGACGGCATCCTTTCGTAGTACAAACTGACGCCAGTGGAGTGGCGCTGGGGGGTGTACTGATGCAGGACGTGGGAAATGGACTGCAACCTATCGCCTTTAAGAGCAGACAGTTTAATGGAGCAGAGCAGAACTACCATGCTGGCGAAAGAGAACTCTGCGCTCTCCATCACTGCACTACGCAAACTTGGAGACACTACCTCATCTGGACCGATTTTCAATTGCAGGGTGACCATAAACCCCTAGTCTGGCTAATGGCACCTGGACAACCTCTCAGCCGACGCCAAGCCCGATGGTACATGGATCTAGTGGAAGTAGGGGTACCCGAGATGGAGTACATCCCTGGAGCGCTACTCTGGGTTCCAGACGCTCTGTCCAGGCGACCCGACTACAAGGAAATCTCCGCGAGAGAAGGACTGGTAGAAGCTGGCTTTGTGCACCCGGTTACTGGGAAACCTCGGCGACCCCCCTCTGCCGCGGACACTGTCAGCAAGTTCAGACCTGCAGCTGGTAAAGAGTCTCGCCAAGGACGCGCTCCACTGGGAGTGGTAGATCCCAACAAGTTGAAGGAGCGTAAGTCCAACAGCGTCAAGAACAAAGATCCTGACTCAGTCCTCGCGTACAGTGGGGCTCTCACCTGGATGGACTCCCCCCAATTCTGGCTGGACGCACTACATACATCGCAGCTGGCAGAAACCGGGTACGAGGAAGCAACTCTGGCAGTTCAGACGCGCTCTGGCAAATTGACAGCTTCCTCGCCTCTTTCTCCCAGGAAGACCCCTGCTGGTAACTCCGCGACGCCGAAGCGCAGCGAGGCCTCAACCAGACTCCTGGAGCCCAGCGACCGACAGGACTGGAAGTTCCGTGCGGACATGTTCGATTTCTTGAGTCAAGAATAAGGACCTTTCGAGGTGGACGCCTGTTGCGACTTGGGAGGGGAAAATCGTCAGGTTAATCGCTACTGGACGGACTTCTTGAGGGAAAACTGGCGAGGGTTGAACGTCTGGTGCAATCCTCCCTTCTCCTCCAACCATTTGACCATTGAGGCCGTACTGAGGAGATATGTGGAAGAATGGCGTCTGGACCCTGAGAATACTTCAGCTCTCTTTGTCCTTCCTGATTTTCAGTCTCGCATGCCCCAGTGGCGGCAGTTGTTCAGATCTGCGGGAATGAGAGTGGAGTACATTATACCCACACATGACGCTCAAGGAGAACCAGTGCAGATGTTCGCTGCTCCGGATGGAGCCCTTCTGGATCTTCCTTGGCCTCTTCTAGTGGTGTACGCCCCGCCGGCTCGACAGCGTGTCAAGCGGGAAAGGAGGACGAGTTCACCTCCTCCTATCGTGCGTACTGGAGAGGCGGCCAGCGTCCGAGACCTGCATCAGCAGATATCAGGAGGCCAGTTTCTCAAAGCTCTGCAAGCGGAATATGGGCGACCTGGTCCACTACAGACTTTGAGGAAGGAAATCCAAGAAGCTCCGCATCAACGCACTCGTGACTTCTGCGTGGTGGGAGATGTTTTGTGGAGGGTGAGCGCTGGACGCTATCAGTTGGTACTGGGAGAAGATTCACCGCTTCGCGAGGTAGTGCTGCAAGAAGCGCATGCATCTGTTTCAGCTGGACACGCGGGCAGGGACAAAACTCTGGAACGGGTACTGCGACGCTTCTGGTGGAAAGGGGCGGCGGAAGATGTGGGACGCTGGGTTTCATCTTGCGCTATCTGTCAAGCGGTGCGACCGAGAAATTCCTACCCGGATGGATTGCTGAACCCCCACACTATTCCTACGCGACTATGGCAAGTGGTCAGCGTGGACTTTGTCACCGGACTCCCAGTCACGGCGCGGAATCACGATGCTTTTGCTACCTTCACTTGTAAGCTCAGCAAAATGGTTCACATTATCCCCTTGAACTTCCAGGACAGCTCCGCTGAGGTTATAGCTCGAATCTACTTCGACCACATCTGGAAACTACATGGTACTCCTATGAAGATTGTCTCCGACCGGGACCCTCGTTTTCAGGATGCTATGTGGAAGGAGTTGATGAGACTTATGGGAACCAAAGTGGCCTCCACTACGCCTTACAACCCTCGTTCGGACGGACAAGCTGAACACACCAACCGCGTGGTAGAAGACATGCTACGGTCTTTCGTAGGCAGCAATCCGGAGGACTGGGACTTGTGGTGTGCTAACGTAGAGTTCGCCATAAATGATACGCGGAGCGATGTGACTGGCTTTACCCCGTTTGAGTTGGTTTTGGGGCACTCTCCTATGTCGCAGCTGGACCTGTTCCTGCAAGCGGCTGCAGGACAACACTCCAAGCGCAAGGGTGGAGAAGGTACCGCACACGAGATGGCTAGTAAATTCGCGGCTCAACTGGAGGACGCCCGCACTAAACTGGAACTGGCGCAGCAACGCCAGCGACATCAGTTTGACCAGCATCACACCGCCAAATCCTTTCAGTTGGGAGACTTGGTCTGGGTAGATGCCAAGCATCTCACTGAAAATATCATGAACCGCGAATCCTTCAGGAAGCTGGGACCTCGCTGGCACGGGCCCTTTGTTACCCATCACCGAGAGGTTCTTCCACTTCTGAAAGTATTTTCTTAAGTTTTCTTAAGTTTTCTTAAGTTTTCTTAAGTTTTTCTTAAGTTTTCTTAAGTTTTCGATATAAACCCACACTATGCATATTTAAATCGGGGTAATTAGCTATTGGCCGACAGTATACTTAAGAATTATACTTAAGAGAACTTAAGAAAATGTAAGTACGTGGAAGCTTCTTGGTAGGAGGATATTGTCCACATGGCTCAAGGATAACTTAAGAAAACTTAAGAATCTTATCCAAATGTAAGCACGTGATTGGCTGGAATGTAGGAGATATGCACACGTGTAAGAAAGCTAGATGCTGAATATTTAAAGAAAAATGACACCCAATGACACTTAAGAAAATGACCGATGACACACACCCCACCCTATGACACTTAAGAAAAATGACCGATGACACACACCCCGCCCTATCACACTTAAGACAAATGACCGATGA
>LGRX02013747.1:0-17638 GCA_001247695.2 Cymbomonas tetramitiformis
CCAAGGAGTGGCTGAGAGCCAAGTGGCGCTTCGTGCTGAGTGTTGTTGATGCGGACAACACGAAGAAGAATCACACGACCGGCCCGAGAGCCTTTGTCAGATTTATGCTAACCTTCGGAGAAGGACCGATTGTGCCGGTGTCAGATGAGGACCTAGCAAAGTTTTATGTATTTCAGTCACAGACTTGTAAAGTCTCCATCCTGAAGAGCTATACAGCCGGAGTGAGGAGACTGCATCTTGAAGCTAATTTTGAGTGGGTGCCTGTTAGCCACCGATTTTCTGTAGCTCGGACTATGAGAGGCCTGAAGAGGCTACTAGGAGACGAGGTGAAACAGAAGCTTGCTATTACATTATTTATGCTTGCAAGGATGTGTCAAGTAATGAATTTTAGTGACTGCAACATGGTGACTTTGTGGGCAGCCATGTTGACCGCCTTGTTGTGCTTGCTTAGGAAAGACAATGTCTGTGTAGGGAAAGTGAATGCCTTCAATGTTAGGAGGGTCCTTCGGAGAAAGGATTTTGAAATACTGAAAGAGACAGTGTTGGTGACCCTAGTGTTCTCAAAGGTGATTCAGTTTGAGGAAAGGACACATAAGGTGGCCATGAGGGCCACGGGTGGAATGTTGTGCCCGAGACGGGCATTGGCCAGATGTTTTGAGCTGACTCCGGCAGAGCCGGAGAGCCCGGCTTTCTTGTGGAAGTCAAGGGGCAAGATGGTGCCCATGACACACGGAGTGTTTGTGGGGGAAGTAAAGAAGCTGATCCAGATGATCGGCCTTGACCCGAGTCAGTAATCGGGGCATAGCTTTCGGAGAGGGGGGGGCACGGTGGCCTTCAACCTCGGGGTAGACCACCTGTTGATTAAACTGCAGGGAGACAAGGTCTCAAATGCATACCGAAGGTATGAGCAGTTGACCAAGGCACGGAGGCTGGAGCTGGCGAAGAGGCTGGCTGCAAGGATGAAACACGTGGAGGGTAAGTGGCAGTTCATTACCGGCCCAGAGTAGGGCCGGGGAAATTAATTTACTCATACGCCCGACGGGCGTGGTTTTTTCTTTTTCTTTTTCTGGCAGTTCATTAAGAAGTGCAAGTCCGGCAGCAAGTCACTTCGGCATTTGGGTAGCTGAAGCGCAAGCCGGTTGGGAGGAAGGAAATTGCAGGGTGCCGTGAGGCCCTGCAGTTGGTTTCATATCGTGTATGATCATTCGTCCATGGCCTGTGAGCGATCACATCGTGTATGATCATTCGCCCATGGCCTGTGAGCGATCATATCGTGTATGATCATTCGCCCATGGCCTATGAGCGATCATATCGTGTATGATCATTCGCCCATGGCGTGACGATCACACACGTGTATGATCATTCGCCCATGGCCTATGACGATCACATCGTGTATGATCATTCGTCCATGGCCTATGAGCGATCATATCGTGTATGATCATTCGCCATGGCCTATGGCGATCACATCGTGTATGATCATTCGCCCATGGCCTGTAATCGATCACATCGTGTATGATCATTAAGCCCATATGGCCTGTGGCCGATCATATCGTGTGATGTTCGCCCATGGCTATGAGCGATCTGCTCTGTATGATCATTCGTCCATGGCTTTTTAATGAGCGATCACATCGTGTGATCATTCGCCCATGGCACAGCGTGGCGATCATATCGTGTGTGATCATTCGCCCATAGCCTGTAAAGCGATCATATAGTGTATGATCATTCGCCCATGGCCTATGGCGATCATATCGTGTATGATCATTCGCCCATGGCGTGTGAGCGATCACACCGTGTATGATCATTCGCCCATGGCCTATGAGCGATCACATGAGTGGCCTTGATCATTCGTCCATGGCCTATGAGCGATCGCCTCGTGTATGATCATTCGCCCATAACTTTGTGAGCGATCACATCGTGTATGATCATTCGCCCATGGCCTATGAGCGATCATATCGTGTGTGATCATTCGTCCATGGCCTGTGAGCGATCACATCGTGTATGATCATTCGCCCATGGCCTGTGACGATCATATCGTGTATGATCATTCGCCCATGGCCTGTGAGCGATCATATCGTGTATGATCATTCGCCCATGGCCTATGAGCGATCATATCGGTAATATGATCATTGGCTTAAGCAAGGCGTGTGAGCGTCACACCGTGTATGATCATTCGCCCATGGCCTATGAGCGTCATATCGTGTATGATCATTCGTCCATGGCCTGTGAGCGATCACATCGTGTATGATCATTCGCCCATGGCCTGTGAGCGATCATATCGTGTATGATCATTCGCCCATGGCCTATGAGCGATCATATCGTGTATGATCATTCGCCCATGGCCTGTGAGGGATTATTCTTGCCAGGAAGCAGGTACACCAAGGCACAATCACAACCCACATGGGACTAGCAATATTTTATATACAAATCAAATATTGATATACCAGCTGCGAAGATGTGTTCCAGTGCTAACTGGTCACAGCGGTCTGCTAGTCAGACATCTGGCAGGGGTCCCATGTCTCTGTGTCTCTGTACCTACAACTCTCGAGTTTGTCTCATCTCTCAATCTCACAACTAGCCAAGTGTCTAAACTGTGGCTCTAAGCAGTGGTGATACAAGGAAGCTTCTGTGCAGCTGCCAAGCAGCTGCTGGGCTCCAGCTCGGCTCCAGCTAGGCTTCGGCCAAGACCTGGGGGACAAAGAAGCTTCCTCTCACCCAACTAGGAGCAGGCACCCAGCGGCGCCGCACGAGGCCCCTAGTCCGAGTCCCCAAACACAGCACATCAGCCCACAATAGGGCCTAACCAAACCCCGGAGTACACCAGGAGTCTGGGTCACTGCTGCTCGGGACCCCCTAGCACAACAACCCACAATAGGGCCTAACTAGGCACCGGAGTACAGCGGAGGCAAGCCTAGGTACAACCCACAGTAGGGCCTATCCAGACACCGGAGTACACCAGAGGCACGCCTAGGTTCCTGCAAGGATAGTCAACTTCTACTTAGTTTGCATAATCAGGCATAACACTAGTAGAATGTGTACGAACTCACACACACACACACACACACAGTTGAATCATATAAAATCAGATAGAAGTGTTTTGTGAGTTACAATCAGTGCTTATATCACACAGTTGTGTTCTCTGTCTCAGCTTACTGTTACTCAGTCATAGCTACTACTGTACTCGTACTTGTACTCTTGTGTTTAGTAGCAGATACTGTGTACATTTTGAATTGATCTTCTGTCTCTTGCAGACTCATTGCCATCATTGCTCTGTCTACATATACACATAGTATTGTACTCTGTCAGCACAGTCGTACTGTCATACTGTCATACTGTCAGAATTTGTACTTTTGGCCTCTCTGTGATTAACACTGCATGAGAGTTTACTGTTTTCCTACTCCTCCTTACTCATGCTCTTCGAAAATACCGCAACCCCACAGCACTGAGTACCCGAAAACGGTCCAAAGCCAGACTTTTGGTAAAGAAGTCTGCCAAATTCTCCTGCGTAGGCACTTTTGCAATAACAATTCTGCCCAGCTCTACCAACTTTGCCACATACCGATTTCTCACTGCCACATGACGTGTCGCTGCATTGTTCAGAACATTCTCTGCCTGTGCCACCGAGGCATGATTGTCTCCATGAATCGTAACAGGCTGCTTGGCAGGTGAAAACTCAGTCAGCAGATTGACAACATACTCAACGTCCCGTGCACATTCTGGCAACGCTATCAATTCTGCCTGTGCTGTGCTGACTGCATCTGTCTTCTGCAATTTTGACGAATACATGACAGTACTTCCATTCAGTCGCACCAGTGAACCTGTAACAGAGCGTCTGGTCACTTTGTCTGCAGCGTGGTCTGCATCTGTATAAGCGGTTACTATCAACTCTGCAGTCAGTGACGCTGGCAAACTGCACTGCATAGTCAAGCAAACATGAATAGTTCCCTTCAAATATCTCAGCACACGCTTCAAATGCTGCCAATGCTCCTGCCCGTAGCAGTGAGAGAACCTGGCCAAATAATAGACCGCTGTCAGAATATCAGGCCGTGAGCAACGTGCCAGCCACATCAATTCCATCACCAGATTTACATAAGGAAGCTTCTCCAACTTCTCCTCCGAGTCCACAGGCATCGGAGACAGTCTGGGCTCCATTGGTGTCATACACGGATTACAGTCCTGCATAGAATACCTCTCCAGCATACGTTGTATCAGCCCAACCTGACTGTTTTGGCACTCCCTCACCAGACCATAGTCACTGAAAGTCATACTCATGCCCAGCAACTCCACCAGTGGTCCTTTGTCCTTACTAGGCCATTTAGCACTGAATGCTCTGAATAATTCCACCTTCCACTCCACTGAAGAAGTGAACACAGTGTAGTCGTCCACGTGCACGTACATAAATACCACCAGTGTACCAGGTTGCCAGATGTAAAACAGACACGGGTCAATGTTGGACACCCGTATCTTGTGGTCATAAGCAAGCAGACACTCCTTGCTCGTCCTGTACCAGATGCGCGGTGCCTGCTTCAACCCGTACACACTCTTCTGCAGAATTCCATACCTCACTCCTCGTACTGTCCGTGCATTAGGCCAACTGACATACAGAGGAACGTCCACGTCCAGCTCACCATTCAGAAAGCACGTGATGACGTCCAAGGCAAAGGCCAATAGTCCCAACACCAAACTGAGCTGAATAAGAATTCTCAAGGTTGACAGCGGAGTACACGGTGCATACACGTCTTCATAGTGCACCCCATGCTGCTGACCATTGCCGCATACCACCCACCTGGTCTTCCTCTCGGTCAGCTCCCCTGCAGAGTCCAACTTCGCCTTGTACACAGCCACCATGCGCATAACCTTTTCACCATCAGGTACCGTCTCCACCGGCAAGATTGCTTTCTTCACGTCGATGAGAGCGCACTCCTCCTTGTGGTCCGACTCCTGCCACTGCACTGAGTCAGGTCCATTCACCAACTGAACCCATCCTTTCGGCTCCGTCACTCCCACTGGCAACCCCGTCACTTTCTCCTCCTGAGCCGCCAGAGCAACATGACGGGTCTCAAACCTCACGCGAGCCTCACCCACATCAATTGCAGAGCCCCTCACTCCAGCATGACGCTCTAATATCACCTGGTACGGCAATACATGATCCTCCCGTGCCGTAGCACACACCACTGCTGCCTCCCATTCACCTCCTCCTGACCGCTGCACTGTCACCTTCTCAAACAACGGATAGAATGAGTTCACTGTCCGCTGCACACAATACTCAAAAAGCAACGCAAGATGCTCCACCCGTGCTTCCAGAAACACACTCACCGGCGTCCAAAATGATCCTCCACTAGCACTGTTCAACTTCACTACACCAGTGAACTCATCACCCTTCAGTACCACGTAGGCACGCAGATCCAGTATAATTGTCGCTGTCCCCACAAAGGCTGAGACGAAGTTTCCATTGAGAGACTCACAGTCATATAACGACCTCAACGGTGTCAGCATAGAGGGATCCGAAGACATCACCAGCTGTCCATACTGATCAACGCGCTCGTCGAACCGAACCATCCCACTTCTGACCACCTTCTCCTTGTCTTGGTTGTACAGCAGATAAGCCGTTGATCGCTCCTCGTGTCCCACGTAGATCAAAGGAGTAGCCCGATCAGCCAGTTTCGAACGCCGGCTCGCGTCGATGAAAGCATAAGCTCGACACCCAAACACTCGCAATACAGACAGATCGTACTTCTGGTTCAGCACCTGCAAACTAGACTTCATACCCAGCCGAGCCTTGCATAGTCGATTGATCAGATACACAGCGTGTCTCATAGCCAAAGGCCACATAGTCGCAGGCAAACCAGTTGTCGCCAGCATAGCTCTAGCCTTCGTCTGCAGGAACTTGTTCATAGTCTCCGCCCTGGCATTGTTCTCATGTAAGTACGGTGACGTCGTCCTCTGCACGATAGCATTGTCCTCACAGTACTGCTTCGCCTTCCCAGACACGATGGTCGAGTCATTGTCCGAGTGCAATACCAGCACGTCCAGATCATACACCACCTGTTCCACACGAGTCTCCTCCTCAAGGAACACTCGCCCAGTCGCCTTCACCATCTTACGATAGTCCTCCAGAGCGTCCACAGACATAGAAATGACACACGTCTGAGTAGTCATCCACGTGAATAGTGTACCCACGATAACCTTTGGTAGATGTTACGAACGGTCCGCCATGATCAGTGAACGTCACCTGCCCCATTTTGACAGACACCTGCCTCTTCTCCACCACCTTTCGTACAGACTTCGGGACCCTTCCCCTATCTGTCGTCTGTGATGGCCTCTTCGGTGCCGCCACCTGGCACGCCATACAATTCACAGAACAGCTCAGCCCACTGCTACTCCTCAACTCCTCAGAGTTCACACTAAGGTCCAACCCCTGCAGGTCCATGACCTCAACATGCTTGTCACAGGTGTGACCAAGCCTGATGTGCGCAATAACTTTCGCGTCCACCCTCGGGACCACAAACTGGTCAAGATACAGCACGACAACAGGCCACGGAGTCCCCTGGATGAACACACGACCAAGCTCCGACTCCACCAGCTCACACACATTGTAGCATTGGTCTGTCCTCGCAGAAAAGATCACACTGCCCTTTGAGTAGATGTGCAACTCCTCAAATTTCGTTGTCAACCTCCACCAAGCAGCGTTTGGCTTGTACGGCAACACCAGCAGAAACTTCGTGTTCACAGGGTCCTTCGGAAAGTCCATGAGGACCTTCGTCAGCAGTCTCTCAATGAAGATATCGTCGTACGGCGGATTGCCCCAGAAAGTGCGTCCCGTCAGACAGTGAAGAAAGACCAAGTTCACCAGGGAATAGTACTCGTTCACCTGTCGATTGTGCTCGTCAGCACATATATCTAGATGAAAAGGCCCCTTCTCCTCGTTCCACTTGTTGAACTCAGTGAACTTCCAGTTAAACTTATCCCTCACCGGACAATTCTCCTTCTCGTCGCACTCCACCCCCGGCAGCGCAGCCTCCACGATGACCTCAGGTAAAACATACACGTTCCCCTTTCTGCACACGTCGTACTCGCACAAGTTCTCCTTATCCCGTAGTACACGGTCTCCAAACTGAGCATACAGACTAAACGTGTCCTCCAGACTTACCGCGGATACCAGATTAAAAGGCGAATCCGGCACGTACTGCGCCTCCACCTTCAGCACGTCAGCCTTCTTCGTCACTCGATTCCGCAAGGTAATACTTCCTCGGCCTCCTCCGCGAGACGTGGTCACTTCTCCAGCCATGACCTTGAACGGCACAGCTGCTGACGCATTCACCTGTGCACCGTCAAACATAGACAAGTCATTAAAGATAGACTTCGTCGCCATACTGTCAAAATACAGTTCTCTGTCCGATTCCACCACAGTCACGGCACACAGGTCTCCTCCTGGAGCCTGTAACGAGTCCTCGTAGTACTCATTCTGCACTTGTGCGTCGTCCTCCTTGTCGCGATTGAACACACCGTGCACCCAGGTGTCCTCCAACACCTCGCCTGTGTAAACCACCTGTTGGTCTGCCACTGTAGTGACCACGGGACAGGCTACATGAACTTGCTCGTGATTCTCCAAGCTCCACAGCTCCCCCGCAGAAACCTCTGTACGACGCGGCCGCGCGGAACTGGATGAAGTCGCCTCCTCCACCGTCGCTGTTGCTGCGTCAGGTGTCTTCTTCGCTGCGATTTTCTTGAGCCTTCGCGCATAGTTCTCACGAACCGCCCTCTCCTTAGCAGGATTAAGCTTGATGAACTCCTCCATACCCGCCGGGTTCACTATCCAGCATTTTTCGGCAGAGTGAACGCCAGAGCACGTAGGACATATCAGTTTCTTCCCGTCATTTACTTTCTTCTCCTCGCTCTGCCTCCTTCTGTCCGCAACCAGAGCTCTTGCAACAGCAACAGTCTCCCCGTCCACAGTAGCCCCCACTATACTCGACGAAGGAACCAAAGATTGCTGCACCACGTTCACGAAAAAATACTCAGACCTCTGCACAAGCATATCAAAAGAAGGACGACGTTCCTTGCTCATATCAGCAACCACTTGCGAATACTCAATAGGCATAGCAGCCACAGCCATTGCAGTCACTAGCACCTCCACAGTTGTAGGGTCAAGCCTCGCGCCGCCGTAGTTGGCCACAGAACTCATTACGTCCTCAAAGTACCCCAGCTGCTTCACCGGGTCCTCATTCACGTTCACGGTCAGCTTGCACAGCTTCTTCATTGAACCCGCGAGTTGCCCAAACAGCTGCGGCTCCACTCTGCACTTCAGTTTCCTGAACGCCTTCAAACCGTCATTGCCACAACGTCGTACTACGTCAAAGGCGTCCCCGGCTGTCACCTGCTTCAAAATTGCTGATAAAACAGCACTTGCCACACTAGCAGAACCAGGCACAGTAATGAAGTTGTCGCCGTCTGCAAAGTCTTCGTCCTCCGCGTCGTTATCTCCATACTCAGCCCGTGATGAAGGCCTATCTCCCGCCCGTGATGAAGGCTTTTCCTCTGCAGTCGATTTACTATAACCACCCGTTTTAGGCGTAAACGAGTTCAGTCCTCTGATATCTGCTATATCTGAGACTGGATAGTCACACACCAGTTCTAGCAAGTGAAGATAAAACGTCACTGCTGACTCCAACTGTGTCTTAAACTGAACCCAGGATTCATACTGGTTCCTTTCAGTTCCCGTGTACTTCGTCGTACCCAATAATTTCACCACGCACTGAAATGTCTTCTGTGCGTTGGCAGGGCTAATGACACCCGACTCAGCTTCCTCATGATCTGATGATTTCTCAGGCTCTTTCTTCTCAGCACTCAACACCTTAATTGTCTCTGCCATTGTCTTCATAAAAGCAGCCTGTTGCTCTACCAAGTCCTGAAGCTGTGATTCCCGCGTAGGATACTTCCGTTATGAAACTGGCAACCCCGCGTCAGTCATGACGACTGTATCTAAACTACCTCAGATCCATACCAAGCCCATAACCTAGGATAATTAACTTCTACTTAGCTTGCATAATCAGGCATAACACTAGTAGAATGTGTACGAACTCACACACACACACACACACACACACAGTTGAATCATATAAAATCAGATAGAAGTGTTTTGTGAGTTACAGTCAGTGCTTATATCACACAGTTGTGTTCTCTGTCTCAGCTTACTGTTACTCAGTCATAGCTACTACTGTACTCGTACTTGTACTTTTGTGTTTAGCAAAAGATACTGTGTACATTTTGAATTGATCTTCTGTCTCTTGCAGACTCATTGTCATCATTGCTCTGTCTACATATACACATAGTACTGTACTCTGTCAGCACAGTCGTACTGTCATACTGTCATACTGTCAGAATTTGTACTTTTGGCCTCTCTGTGATTAACACTGCATGAGAGTTTACTGTTTTCCTACCTGCTGCTAGGGAAGCACTGCAACTGAGACCACAACACCCAACCCATCGGCAAGAGAGAGAGAGAGGGGCGGGAGGGCCGGGAGGGAGCGGGTACGTACCGATCAGGCTCGCCCCTCGAAGGCGCGGGTGGCGGCTGCAGCGCCAGAGGCCATTGCCGAGGGGAGGATCAGCTGCTGTGCGGCGTCCATGTCGCAGTACAGCTTGTAGCACTCGGAGGCCCAGTCACCGTGGGCCTGAATCAGGGCGTCCTGCACCTGCAACCTGAAAGCTGCGGTGGCCCCGCCACGGCGGAAGGAGTGGCCGGTGTAGGCAGCCGGGTCCAGCCCCGCCCGAGCCGCCAGCTGGCGGAAGACGGCCACAAACACCGAGTGTGTCAAGGGCTTCAGGCGGCCCTTGGCATCCTCGGTGCAAAACAGAGGCCCGTCCGGGCCGAGGTTGGGCAATTGCCCAATCCTCCAGAGCGCCCGGACGACACAGATGGGGGAGCCGGGGACCTCTACCGCACGCACGGTGTGGTAGCGCTCTCCCGCCTGGATGGTCTTAGAGTGTCGCACTCTAATATCCACCTGACGGGACCCCTCCTCCAGAACCGGGAAGGACATGTCGGCACGGACCAAGTGACCACGAGGGTTCCAGGCGTCCGCCTTCTCTACCGAGACATTGTCCTTCCGGAAGAAGAAGAAGCAGGCAGTCAGCATGGCAGCAAACACCACAAATTTCAAGGAAACTGTTGGGGTCTACTACCACTGCCATCCTCAGCAACTCCTCAAACCCGATGGGCATGGTCTGCTTGGAGGGGGTGTCCCACCTCCGACCACAGCCCTGCAGGGCTGAATGCACGGCCCATCTCTCCCTCACAGGGACCCACACCAAACCCAGCTGCAGATGGAGGGCCCTCACGCCCGAGGTGTACTTCTTGGCGGTGGATGGCTTGACCTTTCGGTCAGTCACCATAAACACGACCCACCACGCCAGTACATCATCTGTTGCCGGGAGCATCATTGCCAGAAAACCTCGAGACCTGCCGGAGATGCAGAAGGAGACGAAGCTCCTCACCCCGGTAGAGTACGAGGCCTGTGTGTTCAAGGCGAAACACACAGACTGGTAGACGGCGGTCTGGGCGAACAGCCTGTCGAGCTCCTCACCTGCTCACCAAGTCACCCCGGTGAGCACGGAGTCGGTCCACTCGACAGGGTGCGGGGGGCAGCGGACCACCATGGTGGCCCATCTGGTGTCCCCCCAGAAAGTCCGGCCTCCCCCTTGCGGGGAGGGGGCGGTGAACAAGGTACTCCGTGCGGGCCAACGGCGCACTACCTTGAACACCTCGGGGAGGGACTTAACCAGCTCGTAGCCGGGGTCTCCCTCCCAGACCGGGACCAAGAAGGTCCTGGCGGTGCCACGCTGCTGCTGCCTCTTACACCGCAGAAAATTCTGGATGATCTCAAGGAAGCCAGAGAAAGGAAGATTCCCCCAGCAGTTATGGCCTCGAAAGTCCATAACTTTGGCGTCGTCCTCCTTCGTCCAGCCGACCCGGCAGAAGGAGTTGGCACCGTGCTGTGAAACACAACAGTCAACCGTGAAGGGCCCGAACTGGACGTCCAGGGGCCTCCACAGGTTGGGCAGGAGCATCCAATCATCCCGGTCTTCGATCCAGACCGAGTGATGCCTGTCCTCCCTGCACCGCCTCTGGAATGCACTAATTTGACCCCTCGAAAGGAGGTCAGCATAGACATTGTCCTTCGAGGCAATGTAGTTTGGAAGCAGACGGATGTCATGCTGGACACACACCAGGAACAACTGCCTGAGTAAAGGTATGTACTCAGACGGGCCCCACCACCGCTGCAGCTGCCCAATGACACACTTGTTGTCAATGTGGACAACTACGGACTTCCCCTCCAAGTGTTTACCCCAAAGGACCAAGGCCCGGTAGAGGGTAAACAACTCCAAATACCCGATGTCCTTAGACTTTGGGTTATTTGGATTGAAGGGGAAGAAATCCTCCTGGGGTTGGCTACGAAGCCAAGCCCAAGTGACGGCGAACCAGCGCTTGTCAAGCACTGCTCCCATCCCGACTCCGGTGGAGGCATCAGTGGAAAACCATTCCCACTTAACCTCCAGCCGGTCCAGTCGGACTCGTCGGCCATTGTACAGTCTCATGACTATGCAGATGACCTTGAGGTCCTAGACCACCTTGTCATTAAGGTGGAGGAACCTCGCCTTGCATTGTGACAACAATGCATGGGCAAACCTAGTGTATAGCGAAAGGCCGTACACCACTTGCCCGCAGAAAGCAAGCAGGCCAAGCAGGGATTCCAGCTTGGCCCGGGGAACCGGGGGGCCACCAAGGGCCCCCAATCTGCGGATCTCCTCCACCTTGGCCTGTACTACTAGCATCCGATCCTCGGAAATGCGAGCAGTGCAAACCCCATCGGTGGTGGAAAGCTCCACTCCCAGGAACTCCAGGACCTGGGAGGGACCCTCACACTTGTCCGGGTTGACCTCGAAGCCGAGGAAGGTTACGAACTCGTGCAAAAGCCACATGAACTCCCGAACCTCGTGAAACGAGCCTATCAAGAGAAAATCGTCAAGGTACCCTACAATGGAGGCACCTTGAGCCTGCATCCACCGGACAATTGCCCGAGTGAATTTGGTGAAGATTTCTGGCATAGAGGCGTTCCTGAAGGGGGCCCTCGTGTCAGCCAGAACTTCACCATCCCACCTAAACACATGGGACATCCAGTACCGGGCTGCCACTGGGACACTCCGGTAGGCTGCGGTGAGGTCCACCTTAGCCATCCACAAACCCGGTCTAAGCAAAGAGTAAGCATCCTTCACCGAGGAAAACTTCTCTTTGACTAGGTCGATGCGGGAGTTAACTCCCACATCTTCCGGTCTGGAATAGTCCCACACAGGTCTGAACTTAATCACACCTTTCCTCTCCCTTTCCACAATACCCACTGCCGAGATGCCCTGCACTTTCCAGTGCATACGGACTTCAACCACATTGCCAGCAGCTTTCTCCTTGAGAATTTCTGCTTGCATGGCCGGCCAGTGTTCCTCGGACACATAATTTTCTACCGAGTAGAAAGTGTCTTCGGGAACTTGTGAAAAGGGAAACCCCACCCCACATGCTGCACCCCTAACAAGGTGCACGCAATCAGGGTCTTCCAGAAAGGCAGCTGCCATTCTACAAGCCTGGGAAGTCATGGCCGGGACCGAGGCCCCGGCCTCCCTGAGCTCAGACATGAACTCCTGCCACTGCTGGACAGAAGTGCCTGCTGCTTCCAAAGAGATAGCAGAAGTCTTTGCCCACAGTTGATCCAGCAAAGCTGGCCAACGGGTGGAGGCAGTGACCGGGACAGGCTTGTCCCCAATGTCAACTGGTCCGGAAACAAAAGAGGAATCATGCTTGGGTTCTCCGAAGGAGTCCCAGGCTTCCTGAAAACAATTTGTCGCCGACGGGTGACACTCCAAGACCCCTCTCAAGGCTTTAGCCGGACGGCTACGGCACATCCAAGCGTGCGCCATGGGCCGCTTCTCCCGACCAAGCCTCGGGACGGGCTCCACTCTCCCCCGACCTGCAAAAGTGTCCAAGACACCTCTAGACCCTAAAACAGGGGCCTGGGCAGGGGGGGAAGAAGCAAGGGGGGGTGTGTCAACAAGACACACCTCAATGGGGTCCCTTACAAAAACCAATGGGCTGTCAGGGAGGTGCAAACAAGGAACATTGTCAGCCTTCGGTGAGTCCGAAGCTGACTGAACAGGGCTCTCCTCCACAAGTGGTGGAGGGGAAGACAAATCAGAGAAAACAGGCGAAGCCGACACAACACAAGGCGGGGGCAATTCCCCCGAAGTCCGCTCACCCTGCTGCAAAGCCTGTGCCGTGTCGCACACAGGCAGCAGCCCACCACTTCAGGCCTTAGCCTTAGTGCACACAACCGCCGAGTGAGCCCCTCCACATGTTGCACACACATGCGGGTGCTTGCACACGGCAAAGCTACAACCCTTTTCCTTGTTGAAGTTAAAACAATGCTTGTTTTTGGACTTCGGACGAGGCGAGGGTTGCACAACAGAGGGGTCCTTGGCCACCTTAGGGACCTTTGAAGGGCGCTCATCAGCACCCTTCTTAGAAATCCCCGAGGGAGTGAAGAGGTTAGTCCCCGCAGCCATCTTGCGGAGCTGAAAGTCCTGCCACACGAGAACGACCTTAGCCATCTCCATGTTGGACTTCTCCTCACTCACAAGATGATGGAAGTCATAAAACTCCAACATGACCTAAAAGCCAAACCGGTCTGCCCGAAGGCAAAACCAGGTACGAAAAGCCAACAAGACCTTGCCACCTTCCATTGAAGGGGCAGCCAGAGCAATGTCTAGGAAGCTCGCTTCCCACTCCTCCAGAGTCTTACACTTCGAGTTAACTCGAAGGTGAGCTCTGCCGTCCACGCCAATCTCCCACGCCGGAGAATCATCCTCCGCGAACGACGGGCGTGGACGGACCCGCAAGTCCAATCCCCGATGAACACCTGATACAGGTCTAACCGGGGCAAGGCGAGTGAAGAGCGACCTACCGGAAAACTGCGCTGCGTCTGGGGACACGTCGAGGCCCTTCACCGCCGCCTCGATGTCTGCGTCCGACTGCCGATGCTTCTCCGGCACCGTTGGCGTAACTGGCGCCATAGGGCTGCCAGCTGCCGGTGCCGGAACACCCGTACCCCCAATGTTACCGCCAGCGATCGGGGCGGTTTTCCCGCCCTTCGCTGACGGTGAATCCGTGGGGGCTCCGAGCAAAGCCAAGTCGATAGTCGGGCACGCGGGATCAATCATCCCAACAAAAGCTTGCCACTTCGTAAGTTCCGCTTTCACGGAAAAGACGAAAACGCGAAGAAGCTGAGGCGTGCGAAGTGGCCCCTCCAACGTCTGCGGATCATCCACAGCCAACTGCGGACAAAAATGACACATCAGCGGAAAAGCGGCCGGCCTAAGCTTCACTAACGGGTTAATCCCGAAGTGAGCCATACCGGACGCGACAAGAAAATCCGAAAGGCGCGTCGCATGAACCTGTAGTACTGCCGTCAAGACATCCAAGCACTCAACTGGCCACTCCTCGACAAACAAAGGCGCGGGCTCAAATGCAAGAATTAGCGCCCGCAGTTCAGGTGAAACAGGAGGAACGGCCACAACGGCTGCAGCAGCAGTGGCTGCAATCGGCTGCTGCTGCTGCGCATCGACCGTTTGTTTCAAAACCGCCATCGCAGCCTCATGATTCGCTTGCTGCTGGGCTAACTGCTGCTGCATCAATGCGAGGACGGGATCAACTGATCCGGCTTGCACCATTGGCGCCGGCACAGCAGGCAGCGTCGCGGAGTAATTTTGCACGGAGTTTAAAATCTGGCCTACTAACTCACGAAGTTTCAACCGCGGCTTTGACGGGCCCCCACAGAGCCGGCAACGGGGGAACAATTTCCCATTGTGCCGGCATAGCGAACGTGGAAGCAGCCGTCGGGTCCGCGACTAAAAAGGCTGTGCCTGCTGCTGTCAGCGCTGGAAGATCAGCCAAAATGACCGGCGGAATACTCTCCCGGAAAGCGGCGCGCAACGGTCCAAAATGCTCCGAAAGACCCTCTTGTGCATGCACGGCTGTAACACGCGACCATCGCGTAGATCGGACCGTCGGAAAAAATGTGTTACAGGCGTTCAAGGCCGCACGCACAGCAGGCGATCCCCAAATGGGGACCGGGGCAATCGGCAAAGGGTTAGGAGGATTCTGCATGGAAAAGACGAAGTCAAAAGTCAGAAAGCTTTCTACTTCGAGCCGCAGAATTATTTGTTTTAAATAATTCGCCCAGAAAAAAGAGCAAAACCATGCTTGTGGCACGTGTGGGCTCGAAGTGAGAAAACTGTTTCACTAATTCTAGTGGAACTGTTTTAAGCACTGTCGCACAACTCTCGGCAGTTGGCCGAGGCTCGATCGGGCCACGTGGCGGCCGATCGGAAAGTGTCAGTTTGAAATCCCAAAACAGATCAAGCAAGTGACTCATATGACTCGGGCATATGATGCGGGCAAACTGACACGCAGTGACGGGTCTCCGTCCGAACCGTCGTGGGCGACACGACTGTCGCGCTCACTCGTCGCTACGGGATCTGTCGCACAGAAAATCTGATGCACAAAAAAATCCCAGGCGACATCGACGGGAGGGGGGTGTACTCTGCTACCTTCGAATAACCGAAATTATAGTGCCGATAATTTTGGATCATTCGCCCATGGCCTATGAGCGATCATATCGTGTATGATCATTCGCCCATGGCCTGTGAGCGATCATATCGTGTATGATCATTCGCCCATGGCCTATGAGCGATCATATCGTGTATGATCATTTGCCCATGGTGTGTGGTGCCCTGATAGAGGAGCGCATTGGTAGCATACACTGAACGGCATGAGATCGGCCAACAAAAACCAACCCATCATCATCCCAGTGGATGTGAGAAGCAAATCAAGAGCAGGGCGGGGCCGTGACAAGATACCACAACTCATACATATTCTTAACCCAAATGCAAAGCAGCATGGAAAGATGAAACGATGTGACCGATCATCGCCAAACAACTGCTGGTCTCTGGGTTACGGAGTGAGCGGACCCTGCTGGCATGCCCCCCAGTGGCTCATGGTCGATGGATGGGACCCGTTGGTCCATGGTTATGCCATGAATGCAGTCACACCACACAGCATGGACACCCCATGTCAAAAAATGGAAACATGCCGGCACCTAAGTGCTCCCCACAAAAGTCAAGGGAAAACACAGAACGTGGACTTCACCACCCTCTGCCTCTCCTTGCAGCAAAGGCAGACGAATCCACCGAGCTCTCCAAGAGGCAGTGCCCACCAGAATGGCACCACAGGGACAACCGCCTCCCAAAACCCACTTCCACCCGGCGGCCGTCCCCGTTCACAGCGACGCGCCAGTACCTCACATCTGGGTCAAAGAACACGAGTCCCCCGGCATGTGTAATAACTATGAGCACTATACATGGAGAGGGAGCAAGCGTCAGACGAATCCAAGACACTCCCAAAGAGCGAGCCGCAGACGAATCCCCGACGCTCTCAAAGAGGCAGTATACGTCAGAAGGGCACCACAGGGACAGCCACATCCCATCATCCAAAGCATTCCAGTGGCCGTCCCCGTTAACAACGAGATGCCAGTACCCCATAACGTGACTGTTGAGCACCAGTCCCCCGGCAGGTCAAAAAGCCCCAAGGCACTGGACAGAGAAAGGCTGGTACTGGTAATATACACAAACAAGCCGCACCTCACGGAGGGCGCCCCCAGCCGCACCTCACGGAGGGCGCCCCCAGCCGCACTTCAGGGATGGAGTGGTTCACCTTACTTCAAGGTGAGGGCTTCCAAGGGATGGAGGGGCTGGAGGAGCGAGAGTCAGGCTAAAGAGAGCGCGCACCGGCTCCAGGTCCACTTCACGCAGGTGGATGCCGTAAAGGCGCTCCACGATGAGGCTCAGCCCGCGCAGGCAGCTCGCGAGGGGCAGGTAGCTGGCCAGCTTGCGCGTGTCGAGCCCGCACTCCTCCCGCTTAGCCAGCGCCGAGTAGAAGTTCCGGTCCCAGCCACGGATGCTGGGGGCTGCACTGCTCGGGGGCAGCCCAAGGTGCCGCCGCTTGTAGCTCTGCAGCAGCTGCAGCTCCTTATCGGCTTGGGGGCGTACCTGCCGGCCCGAATCCCGCCCCTATATCATCTTGGGGCCATACCTGCCGGCCAGGTACCTTCAGCTCCCATCAGCTTTGGGCCATACCTGCAGGTCGTTATCGGCTTTGGGTCGTGCATACCCACCCGGGGGTGAACAGCCATCCGTGATACATCTCTACCGGGATTCTGTGCTCCCCTCAAGATATCCTGTAATGGGCATAATCACTCGACAACCATATCATGTGCAGTTCTCTCGACAAACAAATAATGTGGAGATCTCCCGATAAGCACGCGTGCTTTGCGTTACACGTGGCCATGAACTGATGCTGTTTTGCGTAACTTGTGGCTATGCACCACTGCTGGTTTGCGTTACACGTGGCTATGCACCACTGCTGTTTTGCGTCACACGTGGCTATGCATCACTGCTGGTTTGTGTCAAACGTGGCTATGCATCATTGCTGGTTTGTGTCACACGTGGCTATACATCACTGCTGGTTTTGTGTCACACG
>LGRX02013749.1:0-15001 GCA_001247695.2 Cymbomonas tetramitiformis
TGCTGGAATATGGCTTCATCGAGCCGGCTTCGCAGCACTGCAGACACGCCAGCAACGTGGTGGTCGCGGGGAAGAAGGATCACGACACTGGACAGTGGACCTCGACGAGATTCTGCGTCGACCTCCGGTCTACGAACCGGTTGTCGCTCAAGGATAACACGTTACCACATCGCCCGGAAGAGCTCTACCAGCGCGTGGCCAAGGCCAAGTTCAAGACTACCCTGGACGCGACCAAGGCGTTCCACCAGATTCCCATGACCACTGAGGAGGACAGGGACAAGACAGCGTTCTGGTGGGGCAACCAGCTTTATCGCTACACATCCATGCCGTTTGGAGCAGCGGGAGCGACCGCAGCCTTCATCAGGATCATGGACTACGAGCTACGCCACCTGCAACACTGCACGGTGGCGTACGTCGATGACGTGTGCATATACTCAGACACCGCTGAGCAGCACATCAAGGATGTGGAAGCCGTGCTTCGCACTTTGGGGGATGCGGGGATACGTCTGCATTCGGGCAAGTCGACCTTCGGGTCAGCCACGGTGGACTTCTTGGGCTACCGCATCGGCTATAACACCATTGGCGCGCAGGACATCAAGTGCAAGGCCATCCAAGAGCTGCCCAAGCCCGAGGATAAAACTGGAGTACGCTCCATCCTTGGACTCATGAACTATTACAAAGGTCTGGTGGGGGAACCCATGGGACCCAACTACTCAGAGATGGCACGACCATTGAACGACTTGCTCAGAAAGGAAGTGTTGGATGTCAAGGAAGCTTGGGGGAAGGATCAGGACCAGGCATTGCAAGCATTGAAGGATGCCCTGTGTTCGGGGAGATGTTTGAAGCCCATTGATTACAGCAAGCCCATCTTCCTCTACACAGACTGGAGCAACCATGGCATTGGCGCAGTGCTGGGACAGAAGGACGAGAATGGCGTAGAGCACATCTGTGTGGTCATCAGCCGCTCGCTGTCGAAAACCGAGAGGCAGTACGCGAGCTTCCAGGGTGAGATGCTGGCGGTGGTGTGGGCCATCCGCACATTACGACAGTACCTGCACGGGATCCACTTCACGCTGGTCACCGACCATTCGCCGCTCACAACACTCATGGAGAAGGGGGACCTACAAGGTCAACACCTACGCTGGGCCATCAGCCTCCAGGAGTTTGAGTTCACGGTCCAGTACCGACCAGGTCCGAAGAATGAGAACGCGGATGTGCCATCCAGGTACCCACTGCCCAGCACCGCAGACGAGACTGGTGCCCGTTTGGATCGTGAAGGGGACCGAGCCAGGGAAGCGGGGCGTGCCGAGAGGCCAACGCGCTGTTTCGCAGACATCATTTGCTTGGAAGTAACCAGGGAGCCACCACTTGGTCCCGAAGTAAGCCCAGAAGCCCAGGTGGCCAACTACTGCGAGAACATGGCCAGGGAGCAGCTGGGGACTAGTGCAGTCCATCGACTGTTTGACGTGCACTACCGAGAAGAGCTGGAGTGTAACAAGGGGGTCATGTTTGACACTGACCACCCGGAAGTGGCCAGGTGCTCAGGCAGGTTGACTCGAGTCGCCTGGGATGCCCTCAGCCAGGTCCGGTCGATCAGGGGTATGCATTCCGGAGGCTCACCGGCGATATACGGCGACGAGACCATGGAGGGTGGTAAGCTCAAAGTGCCGAAGAAGATCGACACGAGAGTGATTGACAAGAGCTTCTTCCGGGAAGCCAGAGAAGAGGGCGTGGTCTGCTATGAGCCGTGTGGGGGCCTGTGTGCTGGACTAGAGATGCTCTTGCGCTGCGGAGTTAAGGTTAACAAGTACCTCTACCAGGACATCTCGAAGTCCAGCCAGACGGTAGCCAGGGCCAGGTGCATGGCGCTCAGTCGCCGTCATCCTGACTTGTTCCGTGCCGAGGCAGCCCACTTGGAGCAACTGCCCAGCAACATCGAAGACACCAGCCTCATTGACCTTGTACATGCGGGGGCATTGGGCGGAGAGCAGTGGGTCATGGTGTGTGGATATCCATGCCAGGACCTGTCACCAGCTGGCAAGCTGGCTGGTCTGGAGGGCAGGCACAGCAGACTGTTCTACCAGGCAGTGCGAGTCCTCTCCACGCTGCAACAGCTGCAGCCTCAGAGACCGCCAGCATATGTGCTGGAAAACGTTTCTCCGCTGTCACACAAGGAGAACTCGAAGATCAGGAAGGAGGTGTTCCCCATCATCAACGGCGTGGTGGGCCAGCCGGTGTCCTTTGACGCGGCGCGCGCGGGATCATACGCGCATCGTCTACGAGCATATTGGAGCAATCTGTTCCAGAATCAGCAGTTCAATCTGGTGATGGAGCGGGTGGACAGACCACCAGACAGATACGTGCGTGATATTCTGCAGCAAGGCTGGAAGCCGCGCAGGGTCGTCACAGGAGACAGGAAGCCTCACTACACCGCCAACGTTGTAGGGGAGCCTATGAGAGTATTGCCAACCATCTTGGCGACACAAAACTCTCGTGCTTTTCGCGCGCCTCGCGCAGGCACAGTGGTGAGGAAGGGAGATGATGATGAAGTGGGGGAGACCAGAGAGGTTAACCTGGACGAGAAGGCAGTGGCCATGGGGTACAGCGCAGGTGAGCTGCGCGCGGCACATGGCATGAAAGACGAAGAATTGGCAGGAGTGCTTGGCCTTGCTATGGACCGAAGAGCAATGGAGCTATTGTATGCGATTGCCGAGGTCAGCACGACCAAACTGCCGAAGAGTGAGGAGAGTGAGGAGGAGGAACATGGCACGCTAGTTGCCATCCCCATCGCGAAAGCCACCAAGGTGGCTGCCACCTCCGAGGGCACGGCTGAGCCGGTGCGAGCCCAACTAGCAGAGTGGATCACCAGTTCCAGCGGCTACACCCAACAAGTCGCGCGACGCCTCAGCCATCAGGACTGGGAAGAACGACTGCAACGCATGTGCAGCCAAGGACAGAAAGGTACACAGGGGCTAGGCACCGCCGACGCTGTTCCACGCCGCAGACAGTGGAAGATGGCCTCCATGAAGCTCGCGGGCTACGAGGCACGTCACCGGCAGGCCTTTTCAAGACCTGGAGGCCAGCCAGCAGAGACGAGCTCAGCCCCAGAATGGGCACCAGTGACAAAGGAGAAAGAGATGAGGCTGCCTAAGCTGCCCGACACTACGAGAATGGTTGCCATGCTAGCCAGCGTAACCAACCAGGAGTCATTCCGAGAAAGATACCCCGATATACACGAGGACGAGCTATGCCTCGCGTGGATCAAGACAGGAGGAAGAGTGGAGGTGCCCAAGGAGGAATATCACAGGGTAAGGAAGAGGGCAGCGCGTCACCGTTGGGACGAGCTCATGGGCGAGTTATACATGGTCACTGTCAGTGGTAAGGAGCTGCTGGTGCCCAAGCCCTGTGACAGGATTCAGTTGGTGCGTGAGTACCATGGGAGGACTGGCCATTGGGGCATCAGGCGGACATTGAACCTGTTGTGGCAACGCCATTACTGGGCAGGCATCAAACAGGATGTGCAAGCAGTGGTCACTCAGTGCCAGACTTGCCAGAGGGTGAAGACGCACTATGCACGGGAGGAGGCGAATCTCACGCCGCTGGAGATCAAGTCCTTCATGTATCGCTGGTCCCTGGATTTGGCGTGGCCCACGAAACGCATCACGAAGGCTGGGAACCAACGCGTCTTGGTCATGATTGAGCACTACACGCGATTCGTCGTGTGCGTTCCAATCCCCGACAAGGAGGCCGCCACCATCGCCAACGCATTTCGCTATCATGTCCTATCCGTGTTTGGGGCGCCTGCAGAATGTTTGGTGGATGGGGGCACAGAGTTTGAAGGTGAGTTCTCTGCTCTATGCGAGCAGTGTCTCATTGACCGGAGAGTGACTTCACCGAGTTCCCCAGAGAGCAATGGCTTAACTGAACGGGTGGTACGCACCCTCAAGTTTTGCTTCAAGAAGATGGCCCTCGACAAGGGCCTGGACTTCGAGTGGGATGAGATGCTCTGGTCACTCGTACTCAGCTACAACGCAGCTAGGCAGCAGTCCACTGGAGTGGCGCCATTCACCTTGCTGTTCGCTCAGGAAGCCACGGTACCACCGGATCTTCGTGCTCGACCCGAGTTGGACTTTGGGAAGCAGGAGGAGAAGACACTGGCTGATGATCTGTTACAGCGAGCCGCCATCGTGAAGAGGCTCATGGTACATGCGGGGTGCAACCTGGAGATCGCTCAGCACCGCGACACTTTACGGTACGAGCACAGGAGGAGTGGCAGTTACGAGCCGAAGCCGCACCAGTTCAAGGCAGGCGATTTCGTATATATACGACAACAACCGCGCTCTGGCATGGAGGTAGCCACCAAGCCAGCCATCCTGAAGATAGTCAAGGTGCAAAGAGATGGAGTGGTAGTGTTGGAGGACAGCACGAAGCTGCGGGAGAAGAGCACAGTGCAAAATATTGCGCCATGTCACTTACAAGTGAAAGACCGGTACGACTGCAGTGCAGCCATTCCCAGCAAGCATCTCGCGTGTGAGGTGTGTATGCGGACAGATGGGGAGGCAGCCATGTTGCTGTGTGACACCTGTAACCGTGGTTATCACACATGGTGTCTGAATCCAGCGCTGGATGGAGTACCTGAAGGGGATTGGCAATGTCCCAAGTGCTTAGGTGGGACTGTGGTGGCAGCTGCCGCCGAGGTGAGCACGTCAATCGTTGACAAGATGGCGGCCATGGAGCTGCAGTTGAGAGAGAAGCTGGGATCAGACGTGGTATTGTTGCCTGCAGACGTGGGTCCGCATCGTGCAGTGAGGCCGGGACGTGAAGACCCATGGCAGGCGCTGAGCTCCCAGCAGATGCTCAGGAAAGAAGGGAGCATGGGGGATCTTCCTGACAGAGTGGCCTGGGGAAACCAGGAGGAGCTCAGCAGAGTGATCACAGAAGTGATGCCAGGATTCTGGCATGAGGGCCATCGTACCATCTTGAGCAGGAAGTGTGCAGAGCAGCACACTCGCGCGAGAAGTCTCCGCAAGACGTCCACGGTGCAGGCCATGAGCCCCGAGGAAGTGCAGAAGAGAGGAGATGTCACACAACTGAGCAGAGCTCAGGTGAAGATTGCCAGTCAACTGGATTGGGGCTTAGAGTTGGTGATGACAGTTCCTCAGGAGGTCAGACGTTTGGCGCACGAGGTGACTTGGGAGAAGATCACGCAGGTATGGGATCCTTGGGCTGGCACAGGTGTCATTGGCAAGGTTATGTCACTGGAGTGGCCTCATCTGAAGGTTATGAATAATGATTGGAATCCGCAGTTGAAGTGGCACGAAGCCCTTAATGCTTTACAACCGGGCAATTATCGAGCCTGGAAGGAGAAGTATGGGGTGTGTGACGCAGTGGTAACTTCACCCTGGTTCGCAGTGCTGGATATTGCGTTGCCGTTGGCAGTACTGGCCAGCCGAGTGGTGGCTTGTATTCATGTACCATCGCACTACATGACAGATATGACAGAAAGCAGGGCACAATACTTTCGTAAGCTGTGTCACGCTGGACGTTTACATGTGATTGGACATTTAGAGCATGGACCTATTGGCAGAAGATGCATGTGGGTCATGGTGTTTCGCAACCCTTTGACAAGAGCCAGGATGTTGCGAGGAGGAGAAGCTTCTGGAGTGGGTATGTTTACCTTCAGCATGGGCAAGTTCGCAATGGATGGCGTTACAACAGAAGATGCTGAGCAAGCTCTTGTCTAATGTCTGTGCTACCGGTGACAGCTACAGATGGGGGATGTTGAGAAAAAGAGCTTGCACAAGTGGTGAGAAGAGATAAAGAGATATCAAAAATTTTGAGATTTTGTATAGTCACAGTAGCAAGATAACTGTGCAGTCATATAAGGAAACATATGCAAAGTCGAGCTAGTGTTGTATAGGCACTGACAATAAGTAAGGCTGTCTAGTAGTAGGGCTAGAGGGTTGTGCTTTGTGTGGACGCTTCGTGCATAAGTTCGCGACAGCTGTCACAAACCACGGCTTATCGTGTACCTCAGCCAGGTTGTGACACTTGCTGTAGCAGTTTCTGTGACGAACGTATGACACGCGCAGTACGATACGCGCGAGGAGTTATGACAGTGACGAGATACGGAAATACGGATGGGTGTTACACTTGTTTGGAGATAGCGAGAATAAGTGGGGCGGCGTAGCAGGGTGAGCCAGACGCTCATTTTTGTTTTGCCTTCGTAACAGTGATTCCGAGAATAGCCAGGACTCGCTTAAGACCGCGAAAACAGCAGTGTTATGAGATAATTAGTAAGATACAGTATTCTTCTGCTTGTAAAGATATACATTTGTGGACTTGTCCTTGTGCGACTGCGTCAGAACTGTAATTCACAGTTTTTCATGTTGAGAAAAAGAGCTTGCACAAGTGGTGAGAAGAGATAAAGAGATATCAAAAATTTTGAGATTTTGTATAGTTACAGTAGCAAGATAACTGTGCAGTCATATAAGGAAACATATGCAAAGTCGAGCTAGTGTTGTATAGGCACTGACAATAAGTAAGACTGTCTAGTAGTAGGGCTAGAGGGTTGTGCTTTGTGTGGACGCTTCGTGCATAAGTTCGCGACACTGTGTCGCCTACATACTGCATGGCGCCGTAGAGCGGAGTCTGAGTCACAGGGCTGCAGACAGCGGAGATCGGTGACAGGTGGTGACCAACCTCGAAGTGAGCCTCGACGAGGAACTCCTCATAGACACTCTGGTAGAGACATGTCAAGACCAGGCCAAGGAAGGCTGTCAGGAGCAGGGCTGACACTGCTCTGTACCTCTGGCGCCGCTTCTCAAGCGCCTGAAGGAGGCAGATCTGGGCGGAGCTGTCTGGTGGGGAACCGTCGGAGCCACGAGGAGAACCATAGTGGCGGTGCTGACCAGAGTCATACTGCCAATACCAGTCGGAACCAGAGGAATATCCAGAACCATCACCAGAGGAATACCCAGAACCATCACCAGAGGAATACCCAGAACCATCACCAGAGGAACACTGCCGGGTGGCAGACCAATCAGGAGTGACACCAGTGCCACCATCAGGTAAGCCACCATCGGATAAACCACCATCCCCAGACCAAACTGACTGGACTGACTGGACTGATTGACTGTACTGACTGACTGCAGTACTGCTTTGCCCACCTCCCATCTCCCTCCCCGGTTGACACAATGTCAATCCGTACCACACTCCCTGAACAGGTGCTGCGGCTGAGAGGGCCTCCGCCGAAGCACTTGCCAGGAAGCAAGTGAACAAGGCAAAGGACATGAATGCACACCGGAAGATAGAGACACCACCTCTACCGACACGCCGTGGCGGTGGAGGTGGTGCCTGTGTGTCAGACATGTGCGTGTCACTAACCAGGTCAGGTGACTCATGGACCGGAGCGGGGACAGGAGGACACTGCTGAAGGAAAGAGTGGGAGAGACTCCCTTCTGTAGGGCGACCTCCGAGATTGATTGAGTTAAAGTTTGGGGCCGTGTCAGTGCCCCCAGTGTGCACCCGGTGCTCACTGGCTGGTGGGGACACTGACACGGCAGAGCCTGCATCAGACAGCAACAAGTCAGGAGGGCCAGGTGGCGGGGGCGTCACCAGAGGGGCTTCACCCCTAGCTCCTAGTGAACTCTTTGATGGCAAAAGGTTACCGTGGCAAACGGTAGGGGACCTGTAGTCCTCCTCCCACACCCGCTCCCAGTGAACCTGCTCCAAGGATTTCCCTGGAGCAGACAGGGGGGAAGCAGGCGGGGGCACCGCACTGCTCCGTGACCCCTCCCTCAACAAAGATGCACTGTGAGTGTGGTGTGGGGAAGAGTGCTCGGTGGGTGCCGGTGCCGTGCACATGTCACTGTCCTCACCGTCACCCTGCACCACCGTCATTCCTGCAAACAGAGAGCAAGTCTCTGTAAGTGCAGGGACGGTGTGCGTGTGGTGGACGGGTGGGGACAGTGAGTCACACTGTGCTGCAAACAGTCCAGTAGACACCACCGACGAGTCTGCTCGGTCCTGCGGAGCATGATCCACAAGAGCCGACCCGTGCGGTGCCTGCTGTGTCCGGCTGGAGTGGTACTGCCTGCAGCAGGCGAGCACCACCGTAGCCGTGGACTGTGCAGAGTGCTGTGACACATCGTCGGATGCATCGTGCTGTGCAGAGGCAGGTGTAGAGGCAGGGATGTCAGGCAGCAAGTAGGGGGGAGTGGGAAAGGGATCACACGCCTTCTGTTCTGTGCCGGTCCGGAACATCCCGAAGTGCACTCTTCCGAGTGACAACGAGACATTCTCGGACTGTGCACAGAACTTTTGGAATTTGGCTTCCGCATGTTGTTGTAGGCGGTCCCACTCCTGTTGTTGAGCCTCGGAGAGGCCGTCCCAGTCCCCATCGTCGTCAGACTCGTCGGAGTCCCCGTGCTCCTGACTGGCGGAGTGAGAACTCTCCTCACCCTCACTGTCAGAGCACGAGTCCTCCCGGTACCCGACAACTGCTGGGGTGCCGTGCAACAGACAGAAGGACTCTAGTGCATGTTCAGACTCCTCGTAGGCAGTCTGAAACTGGGCAGCTAGAATCTCCGTCCGAGCATGCTCCGCAAGCAGCTTCGGGTCAAGATGGAAAGCATGAGCCGACATCAGCTTCGGGCAGTCGGCAGCCCTGTGCCCCTTTGACCCACAGGTCCAGCATTCCCCTCGGAACTGCTGGGTCTGCCGATCAAAGACGACACGGGACTTGCCCTTGCCCTTGCCTTTGGCGGATCTCTGCTTGCCCTTACCGCCCGTCTTACCACCCTTGCGGGGAAAGACTCCTGCACGGTAACCAGAGCCAATCCCTTTAAAAGGGTTAGTGCGACGAGGCGGAATGTACTGACGGGAAGAGGTGCGGTCAGGGACTCCCCTGCGGCCATGTGCACCACGGCTTCCGCCGTGATGCGAACCTGCATCATTGTAGAAAGCAGCCGTTAGTGGGGACTTGAGTTTCGTCCCCGCGTTCCTGTGAACTGCCCGTGTCTCACGGAAACAGGTCAGCAAGGAAAGCGAGGAGTCGGCCTCGAGCTTCTCCTCTGTGTAGGCATCATGCACCGCCTTATAAAAGACGGGACAGATCCTACGGAGAAACAATGCAATCCGTGCCTTCTCGGAGATGGCCACGGTGCACCCAGGACCCAAGTCAGACTCAATGGTGTCCAGAGAAGTCTGGAACACGTCAATGTAGTCCGCTGGGTCCTGGCCAGCCCTCAAGTCAACTCTGTCACCAGCGAATAGGAAGTCCGCAACGCTGAACTCCTCGTGATCGGGCACAACGTGCCTCACGAGATGAACAAGCGCGATCTTCCCATCCCCTGGGAAGAGTCTGTCAGCCTTGCGCAGGATACGCAATGCGTCTCCTGCGCAAAGCGACTGGAGCAATTCCAACAGCAGGAGATTCGCCTTCTGCGGAACCTCCAAACTGTGGTTTTGCAAGTCGAACATCAACGCCATCTTAGGGTGAACGAGTCTGAGCCTGGAATCGAGTTGCTCAACCAGGATGTCCAAAAGCAAACGAGCATTCTTCTCGTTGCTAGTGAATTTCCAGGTCTTTGCAGACTCTCCAGGCTCGACGCATTTCCCTTTGATGACGCTGAGTAATGCATCGAACTCCGCGGGCTTGCGCAACAATTCCCATGCTAGGTTGTTGCAAACTGACAAATCTGACGTGTCCGGAGCATCCGCTGGCGTCGGTGTGCCATTCAAAGCACCGAATTTAAGTTGACGTTTTCTCGCCCCTGGGGGGTGTGTCAGCAAGCGTCTCGGCAGAACCGGCGGTGTGGCGTACGGAGTAGATGACATCTAGATAATCAAAAAGAAAGAACTACAAGCAAGGCAACACTAGCAATCCCTAACAGGATAATAAGCAAGCAAGCAATCAAATTTCACAACAGGAGCACCAAGAGGGTGCCAAAAAGGGAAGGGGGAAGAAAGCCTGTGATGCAAAAACAACACAGTTAGCAGTCAGTGGCGATGGCGTGGAGGAGCTCGTCGTTCAGTCCCGCGATTTTTAAGGGTACTCGCGCGAGATTGTCAGGGTCCCTACGGTTGATCAGGCCGTCCAAGGATTTTCCTAACTAATTTAAACGCTGAAACGGAACGTACGATTCCTCTCACTCACCACTACTTGCCTACTTTACTTCCATGATCCCTAGATGGCGCGCCCCCTTGGCGCTTCCCTAAGCGTTTAGCCGACCATAATCGGCTCCTAGCCTTAGGCCGGTGGTGGGGCCAAACCTGCGAGAAGACCCAGTCAGTAAACAGACAGGTCAAACAGGAAGCACTGCAACGCTCAGGGTTTCGCACTCAGAATCTCTCTCAACATACAGAAGATATCATATATATAGTTCTAGTATGCTGAGTGTGATGCGAAATGAGCTAGTGTGCTCTGTCTCATGTGACAACCGAACTCGATCAGAGGAGATGACAATCGGGTCAGTGAAGTAGTCAGAGGTGTCGAGCCGTATCGGTGATGACAGCGGTCAGGTCGCGTCGGTGATGACTGCGGTCACGACGGGTCGGTGATGACAACTCTGATGACTGAGCTCGGACTGAATGTCAACTCCAGCAGAAATTGGTGAAAATACTTCACTTTTCCTACCTGCTGACGATTGCTGCGTCTTTCTTCTTCGTTTCCTAACGCAATTTTTCTTCCCTGCCCGCCCACCCTTAAAAATGGGTTCTCCAACTCAGGCTCCGATCTGACGCTGGAGTGCTGCCTTGCTGCTTCGCCTTACTTTCCGCTCTTTTTCTCGCCATTCCTACCCAACGGGAGCGGATCGGACAAGGTGACTGGGCGGTCATCCGATTTACGGGGAATCCGCAGGATCAACAGTATGAGTATCACTGGTGCTGGTGCTGGTGGCAGATCATCAGTCGTAAGCGGTGTTGGCAATTTTTGTGTGCGTTTGTGCGTGTGCTTGATAGCTTATAGTTTTTATAGTTTTGTAGTTGCCTGTCGTGTGCATGCGGATTCGCTTTTCCTTGTCGCAAGGAACTCGTTTCAATCGAGATCCCGCGTGCCGCGCTTGTTATATATCATATCACGATGAAATTTCGCATATATGCAGGTTCTTCCAGTGGTTTTCAGCAACTCGTGTCTTGCTCGGCTTCAAGCCTCGGTAAACCGAAAAGTGCGGCTGAATCTCTGACGATTTTGGGAAAATCGAGTATAAGGCAAAACAGTTTTTCGCGTTACCAAGCTAAACCTACACGAAAATTAAAATTGACGCAGGTATGATCCCTGGCGAGAGGTATTCGAACTTCGGCTGTTCGATCTCCACAAAATCATGCAGCAAAGGGGAATAAGCTTCCTTCAACTAATGATGCCGACTGTTGTGTTTGTGCAACCACGAGTATTAATCTTGCGGAAACAAGAAAGTTTTGCTCACACGTTTACTTTGAGTTGGCGAAGCCTGACATCGTTCATGCTCAGGCCTGACATGTATAGGCCTGAATATCTGAAACAGAACCGCAACTCGGATATTTACGTGCACATAAAGTTCATAAACCCAATTTTCACTTCGCTTGTATGCCCGAAAACCTAGGACGACTTCGTTAGCCTTGAGGGCAGATGCACGCCACGCCCAAATGCTCTTGAGCTGCCAGCATGTGCATGAGTTGCCGCGATGCGTGTCAGGCTGGGGCTTGCGTTACTTTTCGACAGATGTGCAGGGTGAAAAACGAAGAGATACACGTCGCGAGCAAAAAAGGCAACGTCGCTCGTGTGCAGGAGCTCCTCGATCAGGGCGTTTCTGTGGATACAGGTCTCCCAGGCTTAGACTTCGCACTTCCTTTTTATACAGCTCGTGACGTTTTTAGAACGCAGTTTTCAGAAGCCGTAAACATAACGTTCCATGTTACCTATTTCCGCCCTCTCAGCTCATCCCTGTGTTTTTACATCTCTCGGAGCGTATCACTTGCTTGTGTTTGGGCGTGGAGGGCGGTGTTCTGTTCAAGTGGACTCGGACGGGAGCACGCCCTTGATGTATGCTGCGGGAAAGCAACGGGTTGAGTGTGTCCGTTGTCTCCTTGCTAACGGCGCTGACCCAAACAGTTCAAATAGATTCGGTTGGAGGCCCTTGGAGTACAGCCTAGAGCGCAGGTTTGGCCCTGGCTCTATCACTGCTTTGTTTGGATGCTTTGGGTCGCGTTTTATAACATAAAATTGCGCTAGGCATCTCGTGCAGCAGCGGGCATGTTGCACTTCATGTCCCCGGAGATACCGGAACTGACTTGGAATGATCTGTGGCTGGTGCCTGATGCAGCTTTGGATACAGTGTACAGAATGCGCTCGCGGTTCGGGAGGATTTGTTACGCTCTGGCGAGTACCCGGGTATCCCGGCACCCGGCACCCTGTGGAGAGGTGCTCGCCGACGTCTTCAGGGATGCACTGCAACCAAATTTGTGGCTGAAGGTGTAGTACGCGCGATGCTGTGCCTACTGCCAGGTGAAGCCGGTCGTGATGCAAGCTTTTGGGGATGCAGGTTCTCGAAGAGAAGACTTCATCGTGCCTGCCGGTGAGTGCGGTGCCGACCAGCGAAAGTGTCCACGCCGAAAACTTTGCCTGATTATTTTGCTTCATCCGTGTGTTGCTCGCTGCGTTATTTTGCTGCTCGCGGCACCATATGTTACGCCGTTAAAGGTGTTGGGCGACAGAGCAGCGCCCAACACATCCGTTTGGGCCAATACCTAAGGATCACATCCTGTTCCAAGAAATATAGACATATCCGGAGCCAAAGCTTCATGCAGTCTGCTGTTCAGCTTTTGTTCGGGACCGTCTTTCCTTTACAGAGTGAAGGTGCGTACTTGTGAGACTTTTGGGGCATATTCTTCAGATATTCTTGGTGAGGCTTTCACACGAATTCGTCACAGCGCACCTTTTCCAATGGAAGAGGAGGGCTTCGCTTCTGACGTCAGGTGGAGCGCCCCTCTGCTCTGCTGACCTGCTCCTTATCCTGCGCGTGTTCGGAGATGACACACATCGGTTCGCAGCCGAGGATCACGATCTCCATCGGGGGAGCTGACACAACAACGGGATCGCATCGTCTGCTTGCCTAGGCAGCTTCACTTCCCAGACTTTTTGACTTCGCATGCTGAATCCACCTATTCTGCCTGCCACTCAAACTCCTGCCAATGTCCATTCCAGCCTAAAAGGGCCCTCCAGCTCTGTGTTATGTGCCCCCCTCCAGCTCTTTGTTATGTGCCCCCTCCAGCTCCTCCGCATGAACTGGCCCCACCAGCTCCTCCCCCTGATAGCCCCCCCAAGCTTAGCTCCTGTGGCTGATATAGCCCCTCCAGCTTCTCCCGCCTGATAGCCCCAAAGCTCTCAGCTCCTTGGCTGATATAGCTCCCAGACTCCTCCGCCTGATAGCCCCCAAGCTCAGCTCCTGTGGCTGATATAGCCCCACGAGCTCCTCCGCTAATAGCCCCCAAGCTCAGCTCTGTGGCTGATATAGCCCCTCCAGCGCCTCCGCCTAATAGCCCCCAAGCTCGGCTCCCTGTGGCTGATGATATAGCCCCTGAGCTCCTCCGCCTGATAGCCCCCAAGCTTAGCTCCTGTGGCTGATATAGCCCCACCGAGGCTCCTCCGCCTGATAGCCCCCAAGCTCGGCTCCTGTGGCTGATATAGCCCCACAGGCTCCTCCATGATAGCCCCCAAGCTCAGCTCCTGTGGCTGATATAGCCCCATGAGCTCCTCCGCCTGATAGCCCCCAAGCTCAGCTCCTGTGGCTGATATAGCCCCACGAGCTCCTCCGCCTGATAGCCCCCCCAAGCTCAGCTCCTGTGGCTGATATAGCCCCACGAGCTCCTCCGCCTGATAGCTCCCCTATATATAAGCAAGCACTCTATCTATGGATTTCTTTTCTGGCAAGCGAGACTTGCGGATGCCCAGCAACGTGTCACGTATCTCAACACTCGACCCCAGATGTAACACGAAGAGGTGGCAGATATTCGATGGTCATCGCAGACCCTCAGCTCTCTATAAGGACCAACCTGGGCAAATTGCTAACTTACTTAAATAATTACTTTGTAGAAACGCGATTGTGATTGGTGGTTTAATCGCACCTGGTGAACACAGTAGCTTCACCAATCGCAGTGCCGTATGATGACATGATGCCATCGTCTGGAATGTTGCACTGCCTGTGCCTACCAGTCTCATCGTATAAATTGAATCGTCGAACGTGTCGCGACTCTGGATTGTGTCATCGTAAACGAATCGGCATCGTCAACTTGACTCAAGAGTCGTGACACCAACACAACACACACCATTCAACAGATCGACCGTTCATTTCCCCCGCATGTCATGTTGGCCTAGTGAAGATTTTAAGATCAAGCCTAATAAATACAAAAGAAATTGCCCGGTATGGCAGAACCGGACAACATTGAAAAGGGTCTCCGCAGAGTCAGCACAATCTAACGATGGACATTGTGCTGATTCTGTGGGGAGCGTGGGCCATATTCATGCACAATTATATTCGATAATGCTGACTCTGCGGAGACCCTTTTCAATATTGTCCGGTTCTGTCATACCTGGCACAGTCACAGCGACGACGGCATTCCGTCGATTCCCAATCGTGCAAGCAGGTACCTGTACAGCAGTTTTTTTACCACCTTGAAGGACATCAAAGAGCGCTCCAATCGCATCTCGGTGGATGGCGTGGCCATTGCAGGTGATCTCAACCTCCACAATCGTCATCTTTGCCATATCTGACAACTATACTTCAGCCACACGGGGAATTGCTTTCTGCTGAAAACGAAGGATTTCTAACTCAGTAATCGAATGGCTGGGTCGTACAAAGATAAACAAGTGCTGCATCCAGGATCATGCGCCGTGGGTGACACAGGCATGCTGCATCCAGGATCATGCGCCGTGGGTGACACAGGCATGCTGCATCCAGGATCATGCGCCGTGAGTGACACCGGCATGCTGCATCCAGGATCATGCGCCGTGGGTGACACA
>LGRX02013750.1:0-11025 GCA_001247695.2 Cymbomonas tetramitiformis
AGATACATGATAGGTAGGGCCCTACTTACCCTTGTTTATGTATAGACATGGCCACACTTACCCAGTACTTGAGTATAGATACATGATAGGTAGGGCCCTACTTATCCTTGTTTATGTATAGACATGGCCATACTTACCTTGTATCTACCCAATGTCTAAGTGATTCATGCATTCACGGGCGTACGTATGGTGCGTTAGACATTGGGTAGGTACAAGGTAAGTAAGGGGTAAGTAAGGCCAAAAACCATGACCAAACATGGCCCTACTTGGGTTGTGTTGCGCCGCGGAAAAACTGACTAAACATGGCCATGTCTGGTCGTGGTTTTTGGCCATCCAGACACAAAGTAGATACAAGGCAAACATGGCCCTACCTACGATTCCTAAATTTGTAGGGTCTACCTCAAAATACCAATGCATTCATGAGTCAAGGACTAGGAATTTCCGAACTATGTTCCCATCCAACTGCAAACGTCCTACCCACCAATGCACTCTTACAAAATATTTAATTACGTAATCATTGAAATCGAATGACTCAATGCATGTACCTTAAGTAAGGGTAACTTAGGGAACTAATTCATATGTTCACAATATCATAATGCACTAGAGTTCAACCCCATTAATCAATTCTCTATGTTCTTGAAAATGTATAATCCACCTAATGGTGAGACTAACTTCCACCATATTACATTTAAGCTTCTAATAAGTGAAATTATATGTGAACAGCAACACATTCACAACTAGATCTATACACCATTCATATCTGACATATATAAACAATACCACACATCTAGAAATTCACTACAACCGTTAACCCCTATGGAGCGGTTTGTACCGTATACGGTACAACCACTTCAAACTCTAAGCTTGGATTCATTTCTCAGCCCGATAGCACTTGTCGGAATCGGCCATACACGCTTCGCACACCCGTTGCAATAGGTATATCTAATACTCAACAATTTATTCTACACATATACTTAGTATATATATCTCACCCAAGGGCAATTTTGTTGTAGTAAAATCCCCAAAGTTGCTTATGTCTAGGCATGAAAATTGGGTTAAAAGTATCTTAAAGTGTGCAAAATCGAGGTGTAGATGCCATTCATCGACAAGGATTTGTTGGTTCAGTGACCACTATCATATAAAATGGCCATGCACCTCATATGGGCAATACTTACTTTCCCAACAGTCGATTTCCCCCGAAAACACACAATATGGCCTTAAGTATGGAAAACATTTGATAAATGATGTTTTTTCGTTGTTTTTTTGGTGCTTTTTCACCTTATTGCTTGAATATTTCGATGTATTAATGCGTTTAACTACAGCCACCATTACCAACTTCAAGGCATTAGTAAAGGCGATTGTTTTAGGGTCGAGGGCGACCTAATACTCGAATAAGCGGTTGTGAGAACTGATTTTTGACACTTTTCATTCCCGGAAAACGTGTTTTTAGGCTTGTATATCACCGATATATCGTTGTATATATAATGCGATCATGTATTTTATAGATCAAAATCAATTTATAGGAGTTATGGAACATGTAACGAATCACCCACACTTACCAAGGTACCATATACCGTACTGTGTGAAAACGGCACATTTGTGAAACTCGTGCTTTTGGCCAAAAATTCCATCCGCTCCATAGGGGTTAATGTATAGATTTTATATTTTTTCCCCACCTGTACGTTCACGTACCCCTATAATTATTGGTAGTAGCTAGTAGGGCTTGAAGGTGACACTTGTTCTCTAATTCGCCACATGCGATGGGGTTCATTCTAACAAAACATGGTGTTCGCCCCTTTTTTTCAAAGAGCAGGCGATGAGCTTCGCAGATTCTTCATTCTTAGATTCTAACTCTTTTGCCGTTCCTATATATAACCCATTAAGTATTTGACGTAAGCACCTGCTAATTGCCTTGCACCATGGCCACTATTGTGAAACGGGGAGGTCTCTTTCAGAGGTGCAACCAAACCCTGAGTCGTTTGTTTTCTTCTGACCCGACCAAGTTTTACGATTCTCAGTCAGGGCGCTGGATGAACGTTCCTGGAGCCGCGGGTATCCGAGTTCACGAACGAAGCCCAGTGAGTTGGAGTCGTGAAACCGTGCCACTCGCTCAAAGGCTTCGAGCCCTCGAAAAGATTGTTGCGGCGAAGCCTTATTCCGTGGAGCTGTGGGGTGAAGCTATCGAAGATCTCACCGCCACTGCTTGGAGCACCGCTGACGGTGTGAGATTGGCAGTACGCACGGATAAACCTGACAACCTTAGGGCTCTCTGTGCGGCTGGAGTATCGGAGGTTGCAGTCGAGGTTACGTGCGAAGCGAATATTCGGGAGCGTTTGCAGGTGGCCAGGCAGTTGGTGACAACCGCGTCGTCGTTGGGGATGGATGTTAGGGCTTACATTCTAAACGCGTTCGATGGCGAGGCTGAGGACGAAAACTTACAATTTGCCTATGCCCAAGAGGCTCTGATTTCTTTTGCTGATTCTGGTGCGAATGTGATCGTGTTGTCTGACACCCTCAATAAAGCTCATGAAGAGAGTATTCGCGAGCTCGTCGAGGAGGCATTCTACATTGATGTTCCTGGTACGCACTTGCTCCACTTGCAGGAAGGTCGTCTTACGCTTTTTTGTACCTTACATCAAGAAGTTTGCTGCAGGAGAAACAATGTTGGAACGATTGGGGCTGTCCGCTTCTCTCGAACACTGCGAGACCGCCGTTAGACTTGGGGTTCAGCACTTCGATGCCTCCTTGAGGACAAAGGGAGATTATGGAGTTCCGAACACGGTTGAACTTGTGAAGATGTTAGCAGCGCAAGGGAAGGAGTGTAGAATAGACCGGAAAGCCTTGTCTGCACTGAGCAATATCAAACTTGGATAATAGCTTGATAGCGATACGTTGGCATCTGCTTGAGAAAGAGCGCGCTCACGTCACTTTCCATATCTTTGTGGTATATCGGATGAAGTGCAGCTAGGTGAACTTTGTCGTACACTCTTCAGTTTTTCGATTACGCAGTCACTCTATATTTCAAGAGCCTAAATTCCTCAGGGAATCCCTAAAGATAGCTTTAGCTTCACAAGTCTGTTACTACAGTATTCGTACACCGACTTGTGAACTGATCTTGAATCGAGTTGCACAAGTAGACATATTTTCTTATTGTAAATCAACAGAATATTGCTCAATATACAATGGGAATGGGGCTATTTTATTGCATTTCAAGTTCACAGTTTTGCACGTGAGTAGCTACCCTTCAAAATAGGGGTTTCGTCCAGTTCGTTTGTAGAGAGAGCCTCTAGATACAAGTCTAGTGACAGGCTCATAGCTAATCCTGTCGAGCTCCAATGTTTTTCAAGGCGTGGTATCGGTTGCGCCGATTGTCCGATGTATCGAAGTACCGTGTATCGATCATACCTAGTCACTATCACTGCTGTAATTACCGTGACCATCAAAACTTTTAGAATTAATACCTAATTACCTCGAAATAGTTCTCCATCACGTTTACATAATCGTTGTTTATTAACTTCAAACAAGTCTTCAATTAAAGATTTAATTTTTGTTTTAGTAATCGATCACTATGCAACGGCTTCACTATCTGTATCGGTTGATAACGAATTATCTAGAGAATGGGTCGCATAATGCAACTGCTGCTGGAATTGGCACTGTGACATGTTCGTACTGTCACGTGTCATTTCCGGTATGTCATCTTCGGTGACTTTGCTTGTGTCAGTCAAAGTATTTATTCCCGTATGTTATCAATTATTGAGTTCGTTCTATGTCTGCCGGGAGCGTTCTCCCCTTTGCTGTTGCCTAGTTTCTTGCAGGTTATGGGACCACTTTACGCTTGCGTATTGTGATTTTTTTAGCGTGAATTTTATTTCGTACTCGCTCTATCCTTATTTTGAGCTTAGCCGTCTTTACCGCGGCTTACGGAATCAGATTCTCGCTTTCGCTTGGACTATCCGGCAGTTTCGGGAATTTACGGCAGAGTGGTATCGGAATTTCTTTTGTTCGCGTTCGCTTTCTTTCACGGATCCCTTTTTTTCCGCGATGGCTCTCGAGCATATTTTGTCCGATGGGGACTTCTTGCTCTTTTGTTATCGTGCGACGAGAAATTGGAGAAGGTTTCATTCTACAAACGCGCTCAGCTAATTTCCTTGTGCCAAGCCCAAGCTAGAGCGCTCGCTCATTTTCGTAGTGCTTCTCAGATTTTACCGCAGCCTCCAGCGTCTTTCGAGCCGATTATTTTGAATCTCATTGTTTCAGGGGACGCAGCAGTTGGTGGTGCTGCGTCCGATTCTTCTTTGATTCCGGCCGTAACTTTCTGTGAGAAGGGCGTTGGCAATGGGTCCGCGATTTTGGACACCCGATCTGTTTCGTCACAGATAACGACCACGAGACCCGCGACTGGCTCCTCCAGTACGCGCAGGCTCACACGACAGGCCCCTCCTGTTCGAGTCGAGCGTCACTACTTTCATGCCGTGGGTTCAGCTTCTAGTGCTATCGATTCTGGACAGCATGACATTCGCGCAGTGTTTGAGAGTGGTGAGAGCAAGGACGAATCGGAGTACCCTCCCGGGTATTACGATGAGTCTGACGACGATTGTGAGGAGTTTGATGGCCACTTGGCCTCTCCGCAATTTTGCCCTTCACAGTTGGCACAGGCTCCTGCCTTGGGCACAGGTTCCCAAGGGGAGTCTCATGGCGGTGTTTTGGACGTTGCAGCAGCCGATTTTTTCCCGCCAACATTTATTTCAACTGGAAATGCTTCTGTGCCTGGGGCACTACGACAGATGCTCGAGAATATGTTTTTGATTGAACGTGCAAAGGTACACAATTCGGATTTTATAATATACTGGATCAGGGCCAGATTGAGGTACAAACGATAATTCGGTTCCGAGTTCTGAAGGCTAAACACTTCTCAAGTGCTCCACTTATTCACTCGTCACTCAGGTTACAAGGTCAACCTCTTGACGGCCGATGTCACACTTCGGCTCAACGTTCAATTCCCGATCCGATCTCATTTCTAATTCCGATTCGTCATTCTTGATTCAGATGTTATGCTGACAGACTGACACGATGACTGTCCCACAGTACTGTCATACTGCTGTACTGTCATACTGTCATACTGTCATAGCGTCATACTGTCATACTGTCATAACCTTGATATCTGATATTCGATCTCATTGTCTTTTCAACCCCGATGCGAATCCAACCGTTCTTCGAGGGTCTGACTGAGTGCCACGATGACACCCCCCACAGTACTGTCATACTACTATAGTGTCATACTGTCATACTATCATACTGTCATACCCCGGACATCTGGTATTCATTCTCATCGTGATTTCAAGCCCAATTTCACTGTCATCGTGCCAATCCCAGATTACTCCCGATGACACACATACGGACGCATAGGCATATCGGCTCACGCTGTGCCTCCGGGCACAGCTTCGCTCTCTTCAGGGCACGTTGACCCGGTGCACGATGACGACAACGAGTTCTACCCCTACTCTTCCGACGATCACGATGCGCACGACTCCGGTGGTGCTTGTGAGGACGACGCTGGCCCCTCCGATTACGATTATGGAGACCACCACGACTCTGGGTCTGGTGGTGCTAGCAGCGGATCTTACTGTGGTCATTCTTCTGGATCTTCTTAATTTCTAAACGGACAGGCAGAGCATTCTTTTTCTGATGTTTCGACCACTAGCTGACGCGTTTGTATTATGATGTTTCTTTTCAGGGTATTGACCACTAGCGGGCAGCTGTTATTTCATTTCCGCGAGCCCTCTTCTTGAGATGTGTAATTCCTCCCAACTGGCCGCGCACAACCAACAGCGTAAACCGACAGGCGATTTCTTTTCATGATTCATCTACTTTCGTGAGCAGACAGGCGGCATCTTAGATTGCTGCTGACCACTAGCCGACAGAGATTTGACCCGGAAGTCTTTCCAACATGAGATGAGCACCTAGCAGTATTTTATTCGGCATCGTCTGTTCAATTCTTTTCACGTGTGATCTTGGCTAGCTACAAGACTTATAACATTCTCATTAGATGTAAGCTCTAGTAGCTAGGGTGGTGACTTTCACAAGCTGTAGAGCCACCTCAGATGAGGTGGTGTGTTGGAATTGGCACTGTGACATGTTCGTACTGTCACGTGGCATTTCCGGTATGTCATCTTCGGTGACTCGGCTTGTGTCAGTCAAAGTATTTATTCCCGTATGTTATCAATTATTGAGTTCGTTCTATGTCTGCCGGGAGCGTTCTCCCCTTTGCTGTTGCCTAGTTTCTTGCAACTGCTGAGATTCAGTAGTTCAGTACCACGCATGACGTATGCCAGTGACAGTGACAATACAGTGACTTCCTACCTGTACTCAGTAGTTCGACTTCGGTAGCTTAGACTGTAACACACGATATGATTGCCTAGTGACGGCCTCAGAGCTTAGATAGCCTGAGAGTCGTGTATTCATTCCTATCTTTTGATATACCCGATTGCCTCGCTCAAACCCTACGGCGTTCAGCGTTTTCACTGTGTCACTAGGACATTCTAGTAGGCTATAGGCCCACCACTTGCCTAAAGTGGTTTTGATTCAAAGCCACTACTGTAAATGGCTGGCTAAAGCTGTAGAGGGGCGAGCGTGGCTGAGTAGGTAGAATGTTGCGGGGTGCCGCGTTTTCGCGGCGCAACTGACTGCGTAGATGATGAGGTAAGCGCGACGAGTGGCGGAGGAGAGTATGGATGGAGGAGATGGGTCCGAGAGCGCTGGGGCCCCCGACTGTATGCAGCATCGCGCAGAGTATATATGGCACCTAGTGGCTCGCGACACGTTAAAATGGGCCATGACAGCGGAATCGACAAGCGCAAGGACCTCGACCCCCCACTCTTACTTTCCGCCCACCCCTGCCGCTCCGCATTTTCCCTCGCGACTCTATGCTTCTTTACCCGTATCATTTTACCTTAATTCGCCACGCTTGCCGCTTGTTCGTGTTGATTGAGCGCATTTCCGAATCTTACGGTTGAGTTGACCGTTTTTGGACGCTTGGCATTTACGGAGTTTTGAGATCCAGACATTTTCCTTTGGGGGTTATTTTTACTTCGCCAAACCCGGCCGTGTCACCGAGTTTCGTGAGCATCGGAGCAGATTTTGGATTTATTTCAGATTTGGCCCCTTCCTTGAAGGGGGCTAAGCCTTATTATTAGGGTTACATCGCGCCGGTGCTCCACCTACAGCCGCTATGACCACCGTGGATTCTTCGGATGGGTTTACCACACCGGTCCCGGCTGGGATCGACACACGGAGGGCACTCCCCTTCAGCGACGGCCCTGAGGCACCTGTTCCTCCTACGCCTGTGAAGGCTCGCCCACTTGCGCGTGATGAGACTGGCGGTGCTATGCATCCCCTTGTCAACGATTTCTTCGTCTCCCACACCGCAATTGTTCGTTGAAAAAACATCGCAGGTCAAAGCCACGCACGCATGCACTATGACGTGGCATGCCACTGCAGGTCAAGGCCACGGAGGTCATGAGTGAGCAGCCTGGTTAACAATGAAAGAGAAGATAAGCGACCAATGAAATAGCCCCCCAGAGTTCAATGGGCGAGCAGCCCGACGGCCAATTAATCAAGTAGTCTTGCGGTCATATGGGAGCGGCCTGGCTGCCAATGACAAAGCAGTCAGGTGGCTAATGAGGAAGCAGCTCGGCGGCCAATGACAAAGCAGCCAGGTGGCTAATGAGGAAGCAGCTCGGCGGCCAATGACAACGCACCCAGGTGGTCAATGATGGAGCAGCTCGGCGGCCAATGACAAAGCAGCCAGGTGGTAAATGATGGAGCATTCCAGCATTTTGGGGATTTAGCCGGGGGTATTGCAACAGATAGTCACACTTTTCATTACACACTCTTAAGAAGTTCGCCCGCGCTGAATAAACAAGGACTGTCCAATCACATTATCCCGAGTGCCACGATTACGCAAGCTCTCAGCTCGCCAGTTCTAGGCCCCTCCGTTTCACAACGTGTGGTCCTAACTCAGTGGCATCATTCCCAGCATCTATCGTTTCGGTTGAACACTGTGGTGGGCATCCTTCGGCATCTTTAATTATGCGGCATCATTGTCACTACGTCCAATCTGAGTACGTGTAGTATGCCCACTAACGATCGTGCGTATACACGAAATCAATGGTATTTATCGCCTCACTCATGCGCCAAGTATCATGATCAATAATTGTGAAATCTGTTACCAATATGTATCTTAAATTTATTTATCAATATAGAGATAGACCAATACCGATGGTAGCATGTATATGATATACTGCACCATCTCGCCAATCGGATGCACATGTGTGCAATATCGAGGTGCGTATAGCCATTCCACTGCCGGTTGACATGCTCGTCATCTCAGTGCGTGTTTGTGTGCCGTCACTCATCAGGCTGATCTACTGTTAATGTCAGCAGTATATGTGATATACCGTAACATGGTTTACATCATTGTTGCAGTTTATGTACCCGGCGCAGCATGTGAGTCCGGTGCTGCGCACTTCGCCTCCACCGTCGCACACAATTATGTCGTAAGACTCTACGTTCTTCCTTCACTTGATTACCAACGCCTTTCTTATTAGCCGCATTATTAGCTTATGTCGCCCACCTGATATTGCACTGTGCGTAGTGTAGATATGTATTGGATATATCAATCACCCACAGCAGCGTTGTGCCTGTCGGACGGTGAGGTGCAGGTGAGTTCGGAAATTTTAATTTCCATACTTAAACATGTTCCCCGATGACGCGCATCCCTAATACGCGTTTGAGAGTAGGGTGGGGGATATTTCCCCCCCACCTGTACGTTCACGTACCTACCTATATAAATTTGACAAGATATCGATACTTGCCCTGAGATGCATGCATGCATCGTAGCATGAGATGCTTCGGGTGTATGTCACCACCTTGAAAAAACAGGACAGCACTCATGGGATGCCTATGGTGTGTTGTCACTAAGAAGCAAGAAGAATAACTGATCCTTCGCATGGTTAATATCCATCAATATTTGTGGAATTAGCAGAGGTACAACACTATAATAACAAATCAATCTATAAACTTAATGAGATGGGATAATCGCGCTAGGCAATTACTAATCTATCAACATTTTCAAGATTCAACAATAGCTATACACGAGTTGTTGAATACGCATGCATACGCAAATCCATTCCAATGCAGAAGATGTATCTGATGTTGCGGAGCTGTACATTGAAGACGTGACACGCTACGAGGTAACAATCTGCAACTGATGCCAAATGGTCATCTAACAACATAAATCGCAAGTTCAGTGCATATGCCGGTCGCCTTAGCAATCGAACATGTCACTTACACAAACTGATTGCTTGAAGCACTCATTATTTCAGAGCCATCATTGAACAAGCTTGTTGCCATGTGTGCTGTTGCCACTTTCCACTGCTCAGGATATCTGCAGGAATGAGAAGAGTATGCAGCATGTTCCCTCTGCATGACCTCACGGAGCTTCCATGGCCGCGCCGCAGTGACCAAAAGATACTACCATCGAGAGCAATGCCTTCAATACAAATGGCGCCCGCTAGAATATGTCAGCGATGATATACTGCCTTGAGAACCGTGTCGTATCTTGCGCGATATGCCTCAGCTTCCTTCAACTGTACAGCTGTATGCGAGGCGTGTGCGAGTTAAAATGTCTGAGCAAGCGTGGCTGCTGCAAACAACAAGAATAGTGACCCGCCTGCATATCCCACCACCTGCGTAGGTCCAATCAGACGCCAAGGATCAGTTTCTCCTCTCTCACAAACTTACGAACTTGCAAACATGCTCGCTGAGCGCAAACCACCAGTGCCACTCGTTGGCGCCACCCTCACGCCGTGCACTCGCAGCAGAACCAAGAGTCAGGCAGTATGCTATGAGCTTCTGCGCATAGCTGTCCGGCAGATTACCTTCTCGTCCACGTAGTCTCCCAACCAGGATCCTCCGAGCACTGCCAGCTGTTTCGTAGCCCCCAACAAGCCAAATCAAATGGCACAAAAAACTGTCTGCTCGAGGTCATCAAATTAGCTCAGAGCAAGCAAAGTTAAGAGTGCCTCACAAAAGGCTCAGTCATGAGCTCTCTCCACAGGATGTGATCAGAAGCTTGTGAATGTCAGACAAAAAACGAGCGCCATGCCGCGTGGCAGGGCTGCTCACCAATGTGGCAACGCCATGTCCCGCAATTGCGCCCGCCACAACGCCATACGGGCTCGAAGCGGCCGCCAGTGCTGTGCCACGCACCAGCCCAGCCACAGACCTCTCAGACTCTGCAGACGTCAGGCGACATTTGCGCACTCTCGCGCACCAATCAGGGTCCTCCTTCGTCCTTCAGTGAATTCTCACTGGAGGAGGCCGTGATCCATGCACACGCAGATACTGCACCCGGTCTTTCTAGGGAATGCCTAGAAGCTCACCTGTGCTGGAGCTTGCTCCACTGGCAGCAAGTGGAGGCGGCTTCCATTACACGACTAGAACTGGATTGGGTGCAATGTTGTGTCAATGGGTGTTTCGTGTTATCCGCGAGGAGCACCTATTGTGGCCAGGAAGGACTTGTCTCGTATATTTATTTATTATGTTGTGTCAATGGGTGTTTCGTGTTATCCGCGAGGAGCACCTATTGTGGCCAGGAAGGACTTGTCTCGTATATTTATTTATTATGTTGTGTCAATGGGTGTTTCGTGATGTGAACGAGGAGCACCTATTGTGGCCAGGAAGGACTTGTCTCCCCACTCCGCAGCAAACACGAGAGTGAACGTGGACAGCACCTGAAGTTCACCCGTGTCCTCTCAGTAACTTGCAATCCCGAGATTCTTCTTACGGCAAATCACGCCTAGAAAAAGCAGCGCGTCGGAGGAGTCTTCCCCACGATCGGCTCCACACTGAACGGCATGAGATCGGCCAACAAAAGCCAGCCCACCATCATCCCAGTGGATGTGAGAAGCAAATCAAGAGCAGGGCGGGGCCGTGACAAGATACCACAAACGCATACATATTCCA
>LGRX02013751.1:0-11183 GCA_001247695.2 Cymbomonas tetramitiformis
TGCTGGAAGTGACGCCCCGACTGTCATTCCTATAGTTAGGGTGTATGACTGTCACCGGTCCCGGAACCCTAGACCCCGAACATATAACGGGAAGACTCGGTATTCTGTTTATCCGGTTTATTATTCTGATGCACCACACTCCGAATATACAGTCAAGCTGATATATTCAGCAGGTTTGGTACCACGCACGCTTAATTTTACACTGCGACTTTGGCCATGATTGGCTAAACACCGGCGCTTGAGATGGGGTGAGGGACCCGCGTTAGAGAGGCTTTCGGTACGGGCGGTATGGCTCAGTTACGGACACGCGGTTGATTGGACATGATTGGGTAGCGCTGACGACAGTTTATTTTCCGTGAAGTATCGTTGGGCTGGATTTTGTTGTTTCTGGTCTCCGGAACACCGTCCGACATTGATCACGTCCTTTCGTCCCACACGACCGCGTAGAATTTGCTGTTTCCCTGATTATCCTCGACGACCCGCCGCAACTCGCTAGCCGTCGCCCACGCCGTTGGCCTCGCCTCGCATTTCCCACCTCACCCTGTCTCTGCAGTCATTTCACTATGGGTACTTCTACTAGATCACACACTGCGGCCGCACGCCGCTCACTAGTTACAATTTTCGACGATGCCGCAGCTCGACATGCGACCACTCCAGCCACCCCTACGGTTACGGCTACCCCGGCTGCCCAGTCAGCAGGGGCACTGTTCCTCGACGCAGTCAAGCGTCTGGCAAAGGAATCCTTCGACGAGCGTGCCGCTAAGCTCGTCATCAAGAAGGTGTACGACGACAAACATGGCCGTTTTGACGGTACGGAGTCGAACGTCAACTCCGTTTTCGCCCGTCTGGTACTGGCATTACGGGACATTTTCGTCACTGAGGAGTCCGCGTTTTCTTCTCTGTTCGACCTGGAGGATGCCACGTTGCCCGTTCGCGCCGAGGCGAACAAACTGCTGTTTTCGACACTGGAATTCATCATCGCTCCGGTGTCGCCCGCAGCAGACTGGATGGAGTCTTCAGCGGAGGCACACCCGTTTGATGGGAAGCGGGTGTTGCTGGAGATCGCCAGGATGCTCCTGGATTCCGGCGGGCCCTTTCAGGGCACCGCGGACCTTCTGGCCATCAAGATCAACCAGTTCGACCCGTCGCGGGCAATCGCCGCCTTCAAGGCCGCTCTCCGGTCCGCTCGACGGAAGAGCACTCTCGACGACATGGAGGTCAAGTCCCTTTTCATCAAGTCCCTCGACCCGGTCTTCTATGCCCCGGTGGTCAACCGTCTGTTACTACACGACCAACGTGCGGCGGAGTCCCTTGCCACCATTCAGCAATGGACCCGTGAGTGCCACGCACAACACGGGACGGATTCGCACGTCCCGCCTGCTACGCGCACGTTCTCCGCCCTCACCTGGCTGGGCAGAGCGACGACGAGGACTACAAGACCGTCTTCAGCGAGCTCCGCGACCAGCTCTACGACATGAAGAAGGAGATCAAGGCGCTCCACAACCGTCTCGACGACACGAAGGGCTACACGCCCCGCAACGACAAGAAGAACGCCATTGGACGCGGTGGACACGGTGACGGCGTCCGCTTCGCAGCGAAGCCCCTCCCTGAGCACGGCAACTTCCCGCAGAACTTCCGTGGGAAGTCTTCGGGTAAGGTGGCTTTCCACAAGCCCACCGGTACGTTCGTCCCGTTGTGCCGGCACCCGACATGCTCCGCTACGGCGGAGAAGCATTGGCATCGTGACTGCCCGCACGGCGGGCCACGCGGACGTGTTGGGGCACACGGTTTCAGCATTGCGGACAGCGAGAACGACATGCTCGCCGTGATGTTCCAGAACGCCGTGGACGAAGACGACGCCGTCCGTTTCGACGCCGTCTGCTGCATTGCAGACGGCAAACCTGATCTCTACGACACCGCCTCCGCGTTCTCCTTCGCTGTCACCGAGGAGCGGGTGCCCGACACCATCGACGAGTACCTGGGGTACCGCCAGCCCGCTGACACCCACCTCGGGGTTTGCGCGGTTGGTGGTGCTACGAACATCCACAGCTTCAAGATTCACGAAGAAGTCCGTGCCGACACTCTGGGCGCGCCACCGCCGCCGGCACCGCCCTCCGCTCCGCAGTCGGTGGTGTCCGACGAGGGGATGTACCCCATCAGCGCGCTACACGCGCACGAGCCGCACGCGACCTTCATGGACAAGTTCGCGTTCAACTTGAACATCGCGGAGACGGAACCCACGCTTGCAATGCACAACATGGGCCCCGTCGCGCCCGTGGACTCCGTCTCCGTAGCGACAGACGACTCCGAGAATGGGGACGAGTGTATTCCACCACCGAGACAACCCTTGGGATGCGGCAGACCGCCGATGGGTTTCGGGTTCTCTGCCCTCACGTCCCTCGCAGTCTGCCTGTTGTTTGTTGTTTGTGCAACTGCCGCGCCTTTGCGTGATTGCTCCGCGCCGGCATCTTCAGCAACAGGGCGCACCGGCGACGAGGTCGGTGGTGCTGGTGTGCTGACGCCCGCAGCCGTTCCGCCGGATCTCTACTACCAGCCGGCAGGCTGGTACGGCAGCTGGTACCGTACTACGTACGGGTACGGGTGGACATGGCTCCCGGGCCCCCCGCAGCCACCTGAGGCAGCCCCAATTATTGCTGCGCCGCCCTCACCGGGCGGTGCTCCGCCATCACCTGACTACGAGCCACCCGCCTGGGGCGGTGGTACCGGGGATGCACTTTCTTCTTCAATCCAACACCGGGCAGGACCGATTGCGCCCGGTGCAACTGCCTGCGGCGACATCGACGCATCTCCAATCCTCTCAATTTGCTCTACGAATGATTTCACAGGCAGTGGTACCAGCTCTCCTGGGCGCTGTGACAGTGGCACCGGCTCTCCCGGGCGCTTTCAAAGTGGCTAGAGTTGCAATTGAGATTAGCCTGCCTCCAGCCTGTTGTGCTGTTGGTTCGGATTGCCCCAAGATGGGCTTAGTTTAGGGCTTTAATTGTATCCGTATTCTGCACTATGCCTCACTAACTGCTAGTTTCGGGGGTTACCCTGCCAGAAAGGACAGGTTCCCCTGTAGGATGCTTATTTCCACCGAAGCTGAGTAGGTGTTTGTTTCGGTTCCGTGACCACCTAGTTTGCCAGTCACCACCCTAGGTGGTGTGCTGGAAGTGACGCCCCGACTGTCATTCCTATAGTTAGGGTGTATGACTGTCACCGGTCCCGGAACCCTAGACCCCGAACATATAACGGGAAGACTCGGTATTCTGTTTATCCGGTTTATTATTCTGATGCACCACACTCCGAATATACAGTCAAGCGGATATATTCAGCAAAAGTCACTGCTTCCATGAGTTTGCCTGATATAAAAAGTTAACATGTAGATTTATTTATATAAATTATTTAATTATTGTATGGGCTGGTGACATGCCAATTAACATGAGACGCAGTCCGCAAAGCTCCAAGAATAAAAGTTGATGACACTGTTATGAACGTCGGCTGTATGGGCTTGCCCATGGGCGAGCCCCGCAGGAAAGACGGGGTTCGCCCCCCTTCTGGGTTGGTCGTGCCTCGCAGGGGAATCGACCGCTTACATTTTTTAATGTTTTATTCTTTGAAAGGGGGGACATGTGGGCAGGCCGAGCCCCGCAGGGGATTCGGTCGCTTACTATTTTTTGGGGTGAGGCGATATGTTAATACCGGTCAATCTCGTGAGACGATTGAGGTGTTTGGGTCTGTTCATTTGTAATTACCAATAATGCATGACACTCGCTTTGCATAATGCATGACACTCCTTCTAAACTCTTTAAAATTTTGTCAACATTCTTAATTGCAGAATAATGTAGAACCTTTTCTTTGCCCGCATCACATTTTGTATGCTGATTTGAGATTGATTTTCCCCCACTTGTACGTTCTCGTACCCCCTATAAAAAATAAATTTCTGACACACGTGTGCAACACAAGTGCAGACGAGAGAGTCCAGAGTGGGTTTCGTCAGAAAACAGATCATGCCACCAAGAGGTGCGAAGCCGCCACTACTATTAATCACACTCGCGGGGCTCATGTTTTTGCGCTCCTCCCGTATCTTAGCTTCCTTTAGTGACGCAAGTCCTCCAAGTTTGCTCGACGCAGAACTCCTTGCAAACGATACTGCAATCCAAACCTGCCTATCAAGATGCACGCGTACACGGTGGTTAGCTTCGAATAGAACCAATAACGACACCGAACAATACTGGAATGCTTTAACAGAATTTTGCGAAGAGAAATGCACCGTCGAGAAAATGGTTTTGACCTCGAACTATTCGATATACTACCTGCACTTGAGCAAGAACGGCGGTACCACACTTTGTGACATGGCGCGCAGTCATTACAACATCAAAGTATTGGCAATTTGGAACTGCAACCTTCCAGGTGAAGAATCATTTTGCAAGCGCTTCTCATGATTTGTGCACATCTTGCAACTGATCGCATCTCTTTTTCCTGTAGATAATGTCATCGACGCCAATAGGGAGGGCACCAATGCAGCAGCGCAAAGGGCGATTTTTCGTCGGTACCGCGAGCTTCGTTTCTTTGCAAATGAAGGATTGATGGCGCCACAAGGGCAGGTAACTTTGATCACTCATGCTGAATGAAGCTTGCACTGTTTTGTCACAAAAGAGCTTTTGCTGAAGGGATGTGTCTTCCATGATAGGAACTATTCGGGGGACCTTTTGCTTATGTAGTAATACTGCGGCATCCTTTCAGCAGAGCGGCTTCGCGATTTGCGTATCACCTAAAATACAACAAACAGCAAAGGGCGCTCTTCCCAACTTTATCCAAATTTCTCGAAGCCAAGTGGGACAACCTGGACTACTCGCAGGTCGCCCTCCCCCTCTCAGGGGTGCTACTTGAAGGCGGCCCTCTTCGCTCTTCGAGCGAGTCCAAGATACACTCGCCTGACATTCGATACTCGATCAAGTATGAGCTGGAAGCCATATGCTTTGATGACTGGTGTGCACGATGGTGCCCGAAATATGGCCTTATATATATATTTTCCGCCCGCCGAATTCAATCTGTTGTCTCATCTCGCAGGTGCATGCTTTATCTGGCTTTCGGGGACCGCGAGAGGACCTCAACTCCACACACCTCGAGATAGCCAAAAACAGATTGAAGCACTTCTCAGTGGTCTTCACCCTCGATAGATTCAAAGAAGGCATTAAATTGATGGAGCATAAATTTGGCTGGTTTAAGGTCAGCCGCAAATCCTCCGACCATCCGATGAGACATGAAAGAACGCGAGTGGCTTCAAGATGGCCTGCCCGCGCCGCTGGCCGGTTGTTGGGGGCACGAGCTGCTCCGCGTGCATCCATGCACGCCGCTGGGCGGGTGGTGGGGGCGCCGATGACATCACTTGCGCCTGCCCGCGACGCTGGGCGGATGTTGAGCTTCGCGTGCGCCTGCCAACGCCCCTGCCCAGGTGTTGGGGGCACGAGTGGCTTCACGTGCACAGACCCGGGGCGCTGGCCGGGTGATGGCAGCGCGAGTGGCTGTGCATGCGGCTGCCCGCGCTGCTGCCCAGGTGTTGGGGGCACGAGTGGCTTCACGTGCACAGACCCGGGGCGCTGGCCGGGTGATGGCAGCGCGAGTGGCTGTGCATGCGGCTGCCCGCGCTGCTGCCCAGGTGTTGGGGGCACGAGTGGCTTCACGTGCACAGACCGGGGGCGCTAGGCAGGTCATGGACTTTGCGTGTGCCTGCCCGCGCCGCTGGCCGGTGATGCGGGCTCAATTGGCTTCGTGTGTGCCTGCCCGCGCTGCTGTCCACGTGTTGGGGGCACGCGTGGCTGTGCGTGCTGCTGGGCGGCTAATGGTTTTAGTTTGCTACTCAACAGACATACTTTTTACGTAAGAACACATCACCAACGCGCGCAGAGTTTACTGCTGAGGAGGAGGAGAAGATGACGCGTATGTTTCACCTTGACCTGGTATGTTCTTGGTGCTCCTGCATCTACTCATCTTGGGAACACACGAGCTAGCTCTTCGTTAAAGCACTCTTTACTTCTTGCCACAACTTTGTTGATAAATTAGGAGAGCAATGAAAATATCAGCCTGGTGAAAAGGTGGTCACAGAGTCACATCGCAGTTACTTATGTGTGCAGTGCTCAGGTGTGAATCCAGATAGAGAGAGCGAGCGAGAGAGAGGCATATGTGTGTGGTGCTCAGTGTGCATAATCCGAGAGAGAGAGAGAGAGAGGGGGTCATATGTGCGTGGTGCTTAGGCTGTGAATCCTTCAACAGACAGACACAGGGAGAGAGGGGGAGAGAGAGAGAGACATGTCCACAGGTTGCTCAGAATTCGAATCCTTCGACACACAGAGAGAGTCAGGGAGAAGTCATTCTGTGTGTGGTGCTCAGGCACATTTTCGGCTTTGATTCGTGTTTGTGGTGTGTTCGCTTTGCGCTTGGTTTGGGATGTGTCGAAGCAAATGGTATCTTGCCACGGCCCCGCCCTGTTCCTGAATGCTTCTCACTCCCTGGGATGATGGTGGGCTGGCTTTTGTTGGCGGATCTCATGCCGTTCAGTGTGTGGTGCTCAGGTTACGCATCCTGCAACACACACACACACACACACACACAGAGAGAGCGAGCGAGAGAGGGTCATATGTACGTGGTTCCGAGGTTGTGAATGCTTCGCCATAGAGGCTGAGAGAGAGGGAGAGGGCGGAGGCCGTGTATGCGTGGCGCTGAGTATGTGAATCTTTCGAAAGCGGGAGGCAGGAGACATATGTGCATGGCGCCCAGGCTGTGACATTAGTCATGTGGCAGAGTCTTTTGCTTCAGGCTGTGACACGAGCTGCACCATGAAGGGATATATATATATATATATATGTATACGAAGTATATGTATTTATGTAATTTCTGGGTTGCACAGGAGTTGTATGATTTCGCGGATAAGTTGCTTTCCGTTCAAGTCGATTGCATGTGGACGGAGAAAAATTTGACTGCTCAGGGAGTGGCCGGATATGAGGCAGCGCTTCCACTTGGTGAGCCTTCACGTCATGCCAAAAGAACTGCAGCAGAAGCCTTAGCCAATCTCAAAAAACTAGATGTGAACGCATGGAGATTGATGGAACGGCGCCAGGCACGCCGACTACGCATCCGAAGGCCGACCATGAACTATCGCAAAGCCACATCTAGCAATTCGAACAGAACTCAAGCCAAGAGTCGGCCGCTGTTAGGCACAGCCGGAATTGAATGCAACACAGGCAACAAAACAGCTGTGCATCGCCATAGAAGATTGCGAATGGGGAGTTTGAATCGGGCACTTCCACAGACCATCATGGACCATCACAACATAGGAGACAAAAACGTTTTTAGTGATTCAATTGGGAGTCATATCCAGACCCGGCCGCTGCAAAACACAACTGTATTTCCATGCCACGGAGCAACATCAGGAAACCGCACGGCGTCGCATTTAATCCGTAGAAACCGAAGGAGGAGGCAGCCCCTGCTGCCGACAGATTCAGCTGAGGATCCGCGTGGCACACGGAAGGTTGATTGGTTGCATACGGGAAAGGTTGATTGGTTGCACACGGATGGAAGGTTGGCCAGGTATTCCGGTGAAACAGGGGTCCAGACTTTGCCATTGCAAGACGCAGATGGAGTTCAGAACAACTCGAGCACCGAAAGGCCATTTTGGGCTTTGAGTGAAAGTCAGTTCTAGAGTAGGCAATTGCAAGACACAGCTGCACAAGTCCACCTAATATGAGAAACACACACACACACACACAACTTCTCATTTTTAAACTATTGTATTTATACTTCTCATTCCCCTGTTGTTGCAAGCTAGTGCAATTCCCCCCTTTCCTTCCCCCTCTTTTTTTCCTGGGATAGGGTAAACCTTCGGCCCGACGAACTGCCCCCGTTCGAATGTCCCGCGCATCATGCCCATTTCACGATGTAATAGACCTGTCATTTTCTCTTCAGACTAGGAATTCCAAAAGCCCAGAGGTCAGGATTGTGATTCTATTGAAGACATTTATGAGTGCATTACATGTGTTTACAAGTGTATTGAATTTATGTGTTCGTTAGAGTGCAAGTGCGCATTGTTAATGTGAGACGACAGCGACGTAACAGCAACACGTAGTATCCCATAAAATATGCATTACTTCTAGCGTGGCTAATGCTTGCAGATGTAGCCTCTTCCGTCAGTATAATCGCCGCCACTGCCGCTGTTATCATGCTTTATGATATACGTGCCGTATATGCTACCCCGACCGCGCCTAAATGCAGTTTGCAAGGTACGTATACTATACGGTCACTTTACACACCTTCCCCCAAGGTTAATTAAGTAAGCGTGCTGGCTTCGGGCTTTTACATTGATTTATGCGGAATTGTAAGTAATGATATTCCGATGATATTTATGTGTATCAGCTTCCGAGGATTTATAGCGGGGGCTAAAACTTGCCGCACTCGCGCACATGTCAGAGCAGGCGGCAAGGCGGGAGTGCCCAACGATACCACCATCACAAGGGGTGTGTGATGCGGTTGCCCCACGCTATCGCCTCAGCACATGTTCTTAGGTTCGAATATTCCCCAACTTTTTCGTTGAAAACTGGGGTTAATCCAACGAGTCGCGAGGGCATGTGTTCGTACCTCCCCCCAGCGGTTGCACTCTATACCCTTGGGACGGTGAGTATCCCCCCTCCGGACTTGAAGGTCAAGGCCGGGGTAAGACCCCGGGGGGGGTACGTGGTGTCCTTTAGGCGAGTTTGGGGGCTATGATGCACATGGAAATGCCATTCAAACCCCCAGCCGGAAAACTGAAAAATTGGGGAACAGGCACGGCTCTGCTTAATTTTCAGATTGCATAACATTTAAAACTGCATTTCGTAGACCCAGGGTTGTTGTTGAAGGAAAGTGACGCCATATCCACAAACGGTGTCATGCATTGTGCCTAAAATGGAGTCGTCGGCCATTTGCGGTCATCTGCGGTTTTACGAGCGACGTGCACATGCCATCTCGAGGGCTAAGCTCCCTCCTATGAAAGCCACACAACCTGAAAAATGTTATCTTGTTTATTTATGTATTTATGTATGTATGTATTTATATATGCCATGTATATATTATGCACAGATCGAGGAATTAACAAGGAATAAAATCTTTGAAATTGATGTTCGATTTCATGGGTAGCCAATAAAAATGATAATGTGGTCATTGATGTCCCGTGGGGGAGGGGAGGGGGTGCCCTCTAGGATTTCGAACAAACCCACGTAGTTAATGGAACCGCTAGCTAGGGAGGAGGGGAGCCTTCCCTAGACGTCAAGGGTGCAAGGGGGCGGGGGGATCTCTTATTGTCCGGAATTAGGTCAACCTCCCTGTTATTAAAAATCAACCCTGGCTTACCACATCGCACTTACCGCGTGTACCAAACACAAGGGCATCCGATAGTAGACACGGACCGCGACTTATAATACGCGACGCTTCTCCCGGCGCGAACGGGGCATACAAGGCTACACTGGCAACTCACGACAGTGAAAATACACAAAATGGTTTATCGTGATCATATACCGAACACTAACGACACAGTATATTTATCGTATCATATTCGTACTGAGATAAATGTAAACACACTCGCACTTGCGTAAAGCACGTCGTCGTGTGGCAGCACATGCTGATGATGTACATTGAGGCGTGCCCTGATACAAGAGATCCCTTTACTGGTGCAATAACGAATATATTATATACGCCTCAGTCACCGTAATACGCATTATATTACCAGCATGATATACACCGACTTTGTGAAGCTCGCTGTTGTTATAACATCGCCGATTATCCTCCCCGTCACGCCACCCTGTGATAACGTCGCGATGAGTCAACGATCTGGACTTCTCACCTACGCAACGTTGCAGATGCAATTTATACTTTTCGGAATTGTGAGATCGATATCGATAGTCGGTATATGATCACGGGAAATGATACTGCATAAATTTTCGTTTTTGATTTCGATATCGCGTCCGGGCATATCAATGAATATCGATATTTACGACCAGCATGCCAATCAATAATAGCATCTCTCTCCTCCCAACTACTCAATCATCAGTATCCAGATATTCAACAAATTGATGTTAATCGATGCCAACATTTCGATATATGAATACTGTATATCGAATATATCGAATATTAATACCATACCTTGCCTACCGCTAGAGCAGTTTCATACAGGGAATGACGGTTTAATGAGATGATGGACGTAGTTGTGGGGATCTTTTCGTAGTTGTGGGGATCCCACATCTGGTGGGGAGCATCTTCTCCAATAATTTGCAGAGTGTCGCATTTTTTCCGCTGTATGAACTGCGTTGGACGCCTGTACACCACCCAACGTCAATTTCAAGATGCGTCATCGTCATTTTGGGGGCTAAATGCATCCGGCATCCTCACCGACGTGGCAACATGAGACAGTAATATGGTTCCACATTGGTTTGGTTTATGCCGGGTCATCATCCTGTCCTTAAAACTATTTTTGTAAACCACAAAATCATCTTGTGAAAACAGATACGACATTTGAGATTCCATGCAAGCCACACATGTATGCATCAAGTTTGAGGTGCACAAGAGCGCCCTACATCATCGAAGACCTCGATTGCAAGGTCACATTCCTTGCTGTGACCAGATCTGTGAAAGAATTGCAAGTCTCCTGGAAGGTACCTGTGAACCCCGGTCACATCCACGTCGCTCTAAAAAGTGCCCGAGTCGCGCCTATCGCTGTGGCTGGCGGGCGCAAAAAGCGCTGAGACAAATAATAAATAGAAACATACAAATAGCAGAACAATTGGCACAACCATTCACTGCTAAATCCAATTAGATTGCAAACAACTGCCATGTGACAGAAGAAGAAGACAACGAGAGCGCATGGCGCCTCCAACGATAGTCCACACGCGCGCATGGGGTAGCCACCGGTAGTCCATGTGAGCATAGATGAAACCATTCGAAATAAGGTCGCCGTTTTGCCTCAAGAACTGCCCGGCCATGCGCCCTGCAAGCATCATCACGTACCATTGAATTCAGTGATATCAGCTCCAATATATGAGACATAAGCAATAGCTTGGCATGACTCCAAAGACAGGGTTATAACACAACATCAAAAATTTCAAGTCAGCAACGCTCACCTCGCACCTTTCACCGGGCAGCAACGCTCACCTCGC
>LGRX02013754.1:0-19474 GCA_001247695.2 Cymbomonas tetramitiformis
GATACTAAGATGATATAAAATACGTAGTTGAGTGTTTTATAGCACACTGAAAATTGTGACAACGGACACTGGTGACATCTCGGGTTGGATACATGGCAGGTCCCACTGAGAATTTCTCGAGAATCTCGTGAAATGATTGAGAAATGTGGAAAATACAACCATTTCATTTCTCACCGAGAATTTCTCCATGCATTTCGTTTCTCACCGAGAACTTCTCCATCCATTTCGTTTCTCACTAAGAATTTCAATACTATCCCGGTGGCAATTCCCATTTCCTACTAGGACTTCCACTTTCCTAGTGAGAATTCCTACCGGAATATCCCAGTTCACTAGATATCAGAGGGTCCCGAACTGTGTGGATAAACTCTCAAGATAGATAAACCCTAAGCTAGATATACCCGGAACGGTCTCGCAACGGTCTCGGAAACTAGCCTACCTGTGACACAGCGTGTGTCACAGCACGAACCTATAGATCAGTCAGCAGTCCAGTGTTGGTCCTAGGGGTCTGTCATAGGGGCCTGCCTGTCAGGGCTGCCTATACAGATTCCAGCACACCACCCCAGCACTGCGGGTGGTGACTGGCTAGGAGAGTCAGAATGTTAAACCTCTAGGGCAGAAGCCAGGGTGACAAGTCCTAACTGCTAATCCAACTGTGCCATTCTGATACACAAATTGGAAACCCCTAGCTAGTACAAGAGCAAAAGCATACAGGCAATTGAGTGTCCTGCTAAACTACTGAAAAAGTCTGCACCAGCAAGTCAGATTGAAGAATATAAAGGTGCCAAAGTAAAACCAGATTGAAGACCGTGTTGAGGTCAAAGTACATCTCAGTACACCACCAGAAAGTGGTGCACTGCCAGAGCCAGAATGAGATCTACTCGGGGTCAAAGTTGAGGAAAGACACCTTCCCACTACATCGAAGTCGGGGGGGGGGTCGCAGTGTCAAGTCCGGGAGGTCCACTCCGAATGCTGTCCGCGTGACAATGAGCATCGCATATGCCGAACCGAGACTGTGGCGTATATTACAAAACATTGTCGTTCTGTACAGTTTATGTCGTTTTGTACAGTGCTTAACAGTGGTGGCTAATGTTTTTTTCCAGCCACGCACTCGAAAGGTTCTGAATTTCGGACAGAATAAATCGACGTATCAACGAACAAATATGCCGAAAAGACAGTGCACCCACGATGAAAGTACATTTGACCGAGGTTTATGCACCGTGTGTCGTTCTGAGCAATCTCGGATGCGAGCGAAACAACGCGCTCGCATCCCAGATCGCAATACGTACATGAGGAGTGCACGTAGCTTTCATTTGCGTATGCAAGAGACGTACTTGTCCGAAGTTTCCATCGAGACAAATTGGACAGAGTCTATTTTTAATGACGTTTTCGAAGACAGGGGGCGACAGAGCAGAGCAGTTGTGGAAGCGGAACACGTTCGCCAACTGCTCACCAAGTTCAATGTCACGAACTTCAAAGACTCGAAGAAGATTAAAAGTAGGGTGATAGTTGACTTATTTGCAGCGGGTTCTGGAATTATGGGACACGTGAAAAATATCCTACAGACAGATTTTCAAGAAAAGTGTACTCTTATGTCGGTGGACCACCAAGCTATGGCAAAGTCAATAAAGGGGTGGCAAGCCAATGACATCTTCGACCCGAAAGACTGGGGGGGTCTTTTAAATGCGAACTACATCTGCGCACCACCCTCGAGTGGAATGAGCGACGCTGCATTCATTTTCTACGCAGCTGAGTGCAAGGACTTCTGCGCATTTCTTTTGCCAAAGCACTGGCTCGCTGACCGCAGCTATCCATTGCGGAGGCTTTGGTGGGGACAACAACAAAAGAAGAAAACAGTTTACATTATTCCGTCAGCGAAAGACCTAAGTTGGCATGTGTGCGTGAGGTACACGCGCAAAGGCCTAGACCTATTCGCTGGGAATGGCATGAAACCTCACTGGTCCGTCTTAGTAGAGTCACTCTACGAAGATAGAAAAGCGAAGAAGACAGCAGGGGGGAATGCAACGAGCGAGAGCGACCCCCTAGAGCTCGCGTTGCAAGATGCTGTAAGCCAAGATGGGCTTTAGATCGCTGTATGCTCGGCATGCACAACCGCTGGATGGCACATGCCGAGATAGACATATGATATAAAGTAAATTTGAATACAAAATATGATATGTCTTGAATGCTTGAAAATGCTTGTGCGTGCTGTGCGTGTGATATGCGTGATAATGAACTTTGGGTTTCTTGCTTGACTTGTGTAGACATGGGGCCACCACTGTTAAGCACTGTACAAAACGACATAAACTGCACAGAACGACATTATTCTGTATTAAAAACCACTGGCGCAGCACTGGCGCACGAGCGGACTGCCCGCGCCGCCAAAAATGGTCACCATCCCGCATTCGGTTTGTCGCGGGCACTTCGTCATCGTCATAGATTATGGGGTGGGGATGGGGTCTGATTCTGTGTGGCGATTTTATTGAAAGGAATTTTCGCGAATTAATTCCTCCGACCAACACACCCTGAATGCACTTGAAATAATAATTTGTCCATGAGAAACATACCGATCGGTCGGATTAAATATCTGAGCGACAATGTCGTTCGTGCGATGGTAAGTGAAGGCCTCGACGAAGACTTGCGCTACTCACCGTCCGAAACGCGGCTATCTGACGGGCGAAACGAATTTGCAGCGTATCGTATGATGAATGATGTGGAGCAGACATGGCAGAAGATTTTGTTCCTCTCTCCGAACTCTCCAAGACAGCTTTGGGTCACGTTACAAGGGCCGTGTGGCGCCTATACGGCACTATTCTTTAGACGTGGAAATTAAATGCCCAATTAAACAAGACATGGTGGCATGCACGTGGAAAGTAGTCATATCAATACTGGTTCAATTTCCTTTTGAAAGTGGTAGCATGTGGGATTTAATACCCCGAAAACATCCTTCAAATGTGAATAAAAAACGCAGCGCTACAAGCGAGAAATGTTTAGCTACATCATCTATTAGGGCTTGGAAAGACCTTTCCAACGATACCCCATAACATTTCTCGGAGCGCGCGCTTGCTTTTATAATCCTGATAGTGTCGGATTTACATTGGGATTTAATCCCATTAAGTGCGTAATGTCGAAAAGGAAATCCGGATTTTTACGATGAAAATGTGACATTCGAATCCGGGCGATCCAAATCCGGTTGAGCGCGCCCGAGTAGCGGATCACGTGGTTGTGTGTGTGACCCACGCCAAACAGGCAACCCATACATCTTTAGGACCTTCGGCGATGCTATAGCATACCTGACCGCCGTGCACGGAGACGTACAAGACACCACATGCATTTTCCGCGATGATGGCGAGGTCGTAGCACCTGGAGAGGTTCCAATTTTTCGAGGTCCCAGCCTTGAAAACCCCACTTATCTGCCGTTCTAGAAAATATCGTCGGAGTAACATAGTGCTGCATCAAATGTGAAGCACGCCCGCACGGAAATCACGCCGCGTGTTGTGAACTCCAAACAGCAGGTGAGGAACTGGCCTGCCATGTGGAAAACCAACGTTGTCTTTGTACAGTCATGCAAGTTTCCTTAGTACCGAAATGGTGGCTTGCACAGGTGTACGTGTACTTGGAGGCGCAGTTCATCAAATACAAGAAGGTCACCTATCGCATGCCACTGTGTCAGGGAATGTCCCTGAAACCGGTGGTGGATGTCGGTCAGGACACGAACCCTGACCTGAAATCCGCGGAGACGATGCGGTTCGTCTGCGCCAACCTGGGCCAAAGGAGTTCGGGGCAGTGGCACGCAACTATCATCGGCGAAGTTTGAGGGAAGTTGGGTACCCAACCCCCAGCAAATAACTGGCTACTTTCTTATTGGCGGGTTTTCTTATTACCGAGTGTTTACTGTAGTGGTGTTTGGTGCTATGTGTATATGTGTGTGCGTGTGTACTTGCTTGTGTACACAGGCATGGGATGTGGCGGGGATCAAACCAGCATGTGGAAGTGAGAACCTTATGGTGGTCTACGAGGATACGAACCCCTAAACCACATCCTCGACGCCAAGCCAGGGGAGATTTGTTACGTCCTTTCGGGGCACAGGCTAGAGCTCGATACTAGCTCGATACTCCCCTACCTCATGGCGTCCGTGATTCTAGACAAAGGTGTGTTCAATATCTCAATAAGTGTGTGAGTGCTTATCATTGGACCGACTCCTTTGGTACACCGCAGTCGCAGAACGAAGACTAAAACCTAGACTAAAGGCTAATCTGTGTACCCACGCTCGGGACAAAGGATTCATCACAAACTTCGGGACACTTATCCGGATTCGCTGGAGCTTATTGGTGCATAATGGGACCCCCTAAGCCTTACTCAGCCACCCGAGCTCCTGTGCATCCACACCGCCAGCGCACTGCTGCCTTGTGCGTGATGATTGCTAAGGTTAACCCACTCTTTATTATCCTACTTACACGTGTGGTGGCCTCCTCAAATCATGCAGAGCTAATATTTTGAGAGCCCCAAGGATATTGTACCTGTATAGCCGACTACACGCGTTGGAAGCTTATAGAAGCTACGGATCGTGGGCTCGCCAAAGAAATAGAAGGTGGTATATATAGTTACATCGGTCACGGATGCCTAACACATGAACAGAACATGTTGCAACATAAAGCAGATAATCTTTATCGATATCATGTCGCTAATCAAATCTACTTGCTAGTTTTGATTTTAGTAAAATTGACCACAGATTCCATGCCTGCTGCACACTTGGTGCGACCAACACCATATTTACAAAGGCACGTAACATCGGGAAAACTTACTATGTGCAACATATTGTTGTAACTGTGCCGCTTGTTCATGATAACGCACGCATGCCCGGAACACACAAACTGGCCTCGTTGGGATGAACTGCTTTCTCTATGGATCGCGTCTAAGCAAAGTAATGCAAGCAACTAAAGCGCCTGCCATGAGACCTCCAAGGCAAGCTGCCCGAAACCTCTGTGCGCTCTTTTCAACCTGGTTATGACACACCCAATGGTGTGAGACACACCAACCGAGGTCACGACCCAATTACCGCAAACGAAGAATCGGGATGCAGGTGCAGGGCTGGGTCATGGCGTGATATGATGTGCAAAAATCGATGAGCCTCAACCAATCCTGAGTGGAATACACTTAAACCATTGCCTATTCATATTAGATATAGACAGGGTCATTTTGTAACATGCGCACGTAGGGGATGTTGAGCATTTTGGGACGTTGGATGTTACCTCTAGCGGATCATGCAAGATGCACATGGCTCTAGATCAAACGCCACGGAAACCGCATGCATTGATTTCGGGACATGCACAAGCCATTCAAAGAACAAGCATGTGTCATTTTTGTCACCTTGTCCATACAGCACGTGGCAAGCAACGGCTGAGTACGCAAGTTCAAATGTCGCATGCTGCTCACACACCAAAAGACCTGTCTAACCTGCCAACTCTGATGCATCTAGTAGCCTGCCCGAAAAGTCATTGGTGAAAACACAACTGCCGTGTGGGCTAACGACGAGTACCCAGGAAAACGGGCAGAGAAGTGGACGGAACACACTGTGAACTCCGCAGCCTGCCCCACATCGGACGGCGGGCTCGTTCCACAAATTTGAGGGTCACGGTGGGTCTCCAGCCGCCGAACTACATCTGTCCACTGTTCAGCACATTGTGCCTCGATGCTCTGCAGCCTGGCAAACACAAAGAATCCAAAAAACCCACACTTCTCTCTCTCTCTCTCTCTCTCTCTCTCTGCGACAGCACCAATCGTCCCCTTGAAGTATAGCTAACCTCGGTCCGCACAAGCGCCCCTGCTCAGCATGTCCAAATGACCGCGCCCTAATGGCAGCGTATGCGGTATATCTTGAATGTGTCGGGCCACAAGCACAACGCACCGCTGTTGTGTGGCGCCAAGTGCACTCCTCACCTCCGCCATCACTTCGAGTAGCGATGGAACTGCTTGTGCTTCCTGCTCCCAGCCCCGCCGAGCCAATGTGACATCTGTGTGGCAGCCAAGCATGCAGCACCTACAGGCCGATGCGGATAGTGTCCGTGGGTAACCCTAAATGGCTGTGTCCGACTCACAGCTTACCACCCCAGACCCTATACCCTTGAATTGCTGTCTCCGTCTCCCAGTCAACTACCAAAACCCTAAACCCTAGATGGTTGTCTCCATCTGACAGCTATCCACCCCAAACCCTAAACCTTTGAACAGTTGCCTCCACCTCACAGCTAACCACCCAAAAAACTAAGTGCATCGTTCGACGCCTCAGGGAATATAAGGAGGTTTGGTGCGGGAGCTGAAAGTTGGGATGTCAAGTATTCGCAACTCTTTTTAATTGCAAGGCAATTGGGGACACTCCAAGTATTCCAAAGGCTGCGCACCTCCCCAGCCGGGCAAGATGGCCGACTTGATGACCTGCCAGCAGTGGATGAAATCTGACCCTTTCCTGAGCACGGCCGCAGACCCTTAGCTTTCTCAGCGCATCGCCTGTTTAGCTTGTGGCTTGCGGTCACCCGAGGCCGTTGGATGCTAGTCGTGTCATCCGATGCTCAAACGAAGGGCACACACCACGCAAACCGGCAGACACACGAAAAGTATTGAAAGCTAACATTTGCATTTGGTGAAAAAGCGTTTGTGGAGGGGCTAAAGGGGCTGAGGGACTGTGGTCCACACCTTCGAGTTTGCTCAGAATGAGATCGCTTTGCTTCTGAATCGCATCTGCAGGGCGAGTCCTTGCACAGCATCCCCTTCGTAAGGGGGCGGTCGATCGACAATTCGATGCAAATCTTTGTCACAGTAGAATCTAACTTCTCACCCTTCAGGTGAAGACAACCGTCCCATGACACAATGATAACTCACACAGCATCGTTCAGGACACAACTATACGCCACATTACACAGCTGATCTTCCATCGCACTATGGCATTGGGCCCGACCTCCCACACCACATGGCGGAGACCGAGCAGAGTGCCGACACCCATCCAAGAAACACATCAAATGCGCCGTGCAATCTTTGATAATTCGGTCAGGTTAGGTCGCCTCCAGTGGAAACACATTGGCATTACGTGCGTGCGAATTCCGAGCCCTAATCCGGATATTGGTTCCCACGTGTCAGCACTCGCCGTGATCTGGATCTGGATCCTGGAAGCCCCCAAGCTAGGGCAACCCTGCGGGGCGTGCGGGGTAAGTTGAAGCACCTTGAATCGCCTCCAACCGGATCCGATTTCGGTATGGCTCTGTTCCCATGTAACACACAGCACACCAAGCATCAGCCACACTGCCATACCGAGGCCAGAGCTTGGAATCGGAGAGCTGAAGCGAAGCAGGGCACACGCGCATGACAGACCGCGATGCATGCGGCAGGAACGAAAAGCAAAGGTCGGGAGGCCAAAACCATAGCCACCGAATGAATCGATCTGTCGATGTGCGTAGCATGCGAATCATCGCAGGTCGGCGCCAGAGCGTGCTCGATGTTTGGCACGCCAATCTTCTCGCAGACATCGAGTGGCGCATGTTGCGCGATGGGGAAGCAGAATGGACGTGTCTGCTTGCAACGCCCAGTCAGCGACGACGAACCGTTTGGCCTAGCACACCAGCTGCACTTCTGCGTCTCCTCGTGACCGGACGCGCAACATCAGTTTTCAGTGCACGAAGCGAGGAATCTCTTAGGGTCCTCTTGTTGCCACTCATGCGAACCGCACAACACACTCCGAGGTTTCCAAAGATGCGGGGCGCATCGTGCGCACCAATCACAAAGACGCTCGCGGCGAAGATAAGTGTGTTCAGAGAGATGAGCCCTGTGGCAACCGCCGCCTCTTATCCCAGCTGTAAGGTCTCGGCAAACTCCCACCTTGGTCCCGTCATCAAGTCTCTCTCCAAGGGGCGCGCAAGCAACACGACCTCTCTGCATGATGAACCCAAGAGAGGGACCAGGAGCACCCCCTCTGAGAATAGCATGCCGCGTGACAACACACTGAACGGCATGCGATCGGCCAACAAAAGCCAGCCCACCTTCATCCCAGTGGATGTGAGAAGCAAATCAAGAGCAGGGCGGGGCCGTGACAAGATACCACAAACGCATACATATTCCCAACCCAAATGCAAAGCAGCATGGAAAGATGATACGATGTGACCGATCGTCGCCAAACAACTGCTGGTCTCTGGGTTACGGAGTGAGCGGACCCTGCTGGCATGCCCCCCAGTGGCTCACGGTCGATGGATGGTACCCCATAACACACTGAACGGCATGAGATCGGCCAACAAAAGCCAGCCCACCATCATCCCAGTGGATGTGAGTACCCCATAACACACACACGCGCGCCCACTCACAGCCGGTCTTCTGCGGCTACGGGGTGCCAAAGGAGTCGGTCCAAGGATAAGCCCACTCACTGCACTATACCTGAGCGCACTTATGTGCAGCTCTCGAGCAATCCGAGCCGGGCACCAACTGTCGCTACCGGCAGGCATTGCCCTAAAGCCGTATCTAAAATCAGCCTGGCCATCCAATGGCAGTCATTGTCCCATAGTTGTATCCAACGGCAGCCTGGCCATCCACAGCCTGCCAAGCATTGCTGCTGGCGGGCGCGCCCTCCAAAAGAGTCGTTCGAGTCATGCAGACGTGGACGCTTACCGAGGGAAGCGTAAGTACCCAGCTGCCGGCTGTTCTCTATGTAGGTTAGCTCCAGCTTACGATGCTGCTCCACAGCGCGTAGCCACAGCGCCTGGTTGGTGTCCACCGCATTCTGCCGATGCCGTGCAAGGCAGCAACACGGTCACAAGCTCAGCCCACCCAGCGTCTAGCCAGTACTGTCACAAGCTCAGCCCACCCAGCGTCTAGCCAGTACTGTCACAAGCTCAGTCCGCCCAGCGTCTAGCCAGTACTGTCGCAGGCTCAGTCCACCCAGCGTCTAGCCAGTACTCTCCCAGGCTCAGTCCGCGCAGCGTCTAGCCAGTACTGTCGCAAGCGGGGACAGCTGAGCTCACACACATCCAAGCCACCTTCTCTTGTCACGACGACAGGCGGCCGATGCTAAAAGATGCACACTCACTCAGACGGGTTGTGGTAAGCCATTCATAACATAAAGTGTGTTTCTTCCTACATATCAAATGAAGGAAGAGAGCTCTTACCAGACAGGCCTCAAGCCTTTCCTTTAGTTTGCATCCTTCCACTTGCTGAAAACTCTCTTTCCTGTGACGAACAACAAGTTCCTCCAGCCCTTCGGAAATCAAGGCTCCCACCTTGTGTGATGAAAATTCTAGGTTTTCTCTCACACTCTTGTGTCACACATATCCCTTCCCTCCCCCGTGCATGGGTATCCCCTCACTCCCTGGTGCATGGGTATCCCCTCACTCCCTTGTGGCACGCGTATCCCCTCACTCCCGAGTGTATGGGTATCCGTGCACTCTCCAGTGGCACACATATCCCCTCACTCCCTTGTGGCAAATGTATCCTCACTCTCTTGTGTCACACGCGTCCCCTAACTCTCTTGCGAAACACGTATCTTCTCACTCCCTCTTATCATGATATAGGTATACCCTCATCCCCTCACTCTCTTGTATCACACGTATCCCCGCACTCCCTCGTTTCGTGACAAAGGTATCACCTCACTCCTTTACGTCACAAGTATCTCCTCATTCCCTCGTGTTGCATGCATTCTCCTTGCTCTCGCGTGTAACAGGTATCCCTTCGCTTCCTGGTGTCACAGCTGCTTGTTTGCGCGTAAGTCACGTATCGCCTTCAAGCGTCATGTTACGGGTGCCCCTCCACTAAATCGCAAGGCAGGTGTCTGCCCACTCACTAATGTAACGGCATTGCAAACGCGTGTTTGTCCCTGGTGCACTGCTGCAGTCAACGTGTGTTTCTATACTTCGCGGCAGGTGATGGCTGAGGCGTAGATTTAACCCTAATTGTGCACCCTTACATGCGGACAACTGAAGACGCTTTAGCCCTCCACGAGACAGCAGCCAACTCTTCACGACGGTCAGAACAGGGGCGGAGGTAGTGCACTCAGTCTTGGGTGGTGCAAGTGCTTGCGCGCGCGATTTAGGCGCTTCGCTCAGAAGCGGACAGTGGAAGTGCTTGCGCGCGCCAAAACGATGCTCCGAGCGTGCACATATTTGCCTGGAAAGACTTTTGCCTTTAGCTTGCGCTCCCTTGCTATGTTCGCCCGGTCGAGATGCCGCTGCAAGGGGATCGCGCTCAGCGTTTAAAGCTAAATGCGATGTTGTTTGTTTGCGTCGGGGAAGGAGAGGATGCGCTCAGCACCAAGGGGAACGTTTAGTCCCCGCTTGTTGGGTGATGCTCGTGCCCAGGGTCAAAAATGGAAGGTTGCGCGGCTCCAGCTGGGACATACTGGTTAAGTTCGGCAAACCGTTGGACGTCCGCGGGGCTCCACTCAAGCCGCCGGGCGAGCAAGGAGTTAAGCTCTCCATGCGTGGCTGCGCCATGAGAGCTCGCTTCCTTGTATGCTTCTGAAAACAGGGAGAAGCCCAACCGGGTTCAGCCCGCCGCGGCGGGTGCGGCGAGTACGCTCGAGACAGAAGTCTGTTCGACATGCGGCGCTTGCGAGCTTCAGAACGGGCAGCTCCGGTGACCGGGATCGCTCCGGTGACCGGGATCGCTCCGGTGACCGGGATCGCGCCCCAAATATGCAGTACCTGTTGCCTTCTTCAGAGCTGATCTCGCTTGCAGAAACTCTCCATGAATATGCGCCTCCTGAAGGAGCACAAGACACCGGATTAACACGATGCAACGTCACAATGCATTTTCAAGCTGGTGTGGAGACCATCGTTCTCGGTGCACGTTCGTCTAGTTCTGTCGGGAATGACCTGCTGTTTGAGCTTTTCAACTTCTTTGTATACTCCTGTCAAGTCGGCGTCCGCGAAAAAGCGCTTGATGTCGACGCCGATCTTCTTCCGCTCATACGCGACGGCTGCAAACCACGCTCTGAAAGAGGGCCACATGAAAAGCGTGCCGTGCTGACGTTTGCGATCAGATATCTATGAAAGAGTGAGGAGCAGGCGAGTTGCACCTGGCTACATTGAACGGGCTTTGTGAGCGAACTTTTTTGTTCAGGCGAGCTGGCCGTCACGCGCCGTATCAGAGAGTATCTGCGATACACCAGTGACCCAGCCTTGGCGTTGCCATGAACATGTGGTTTCCCCCGCAGAAAGTTTCACGCAGATTGCATGATATTTGATAGGAAATTTCGCCGAGCAAAACCAGTCCGAGCGATTCCTTTCAAACAGTCAAGTGCATCAACATGCGAAACATCTGCATCGTCCACCGCGCAGCGCCAGTACAGTACAGACTTCACTCTTCAGTCAGTGTTCAGACGAGAGAACGGAGAAGGAGTTCAGTTTGTCTGCCGTTGCCTAAAATGCTAATTTCTGGTTGGTCCAACTCGGATGACACGTCTGCGGACAAGGGTTCTTGTCAAGCCGTGCTATATAATTTTATACAGGAAATAAAAAAGCAAAATATAAAAATATACAAATATAAAAATGAAAATATACAAAATAGAATTTTCGAATTTCGAATATAATAAAATAATTTATTTGAGAAAATATCCTGAGGAGCATAAATGATCTTGTGTTCCAGCTCAGCTCCCCTGCCTCGCCCACGCCCCGGCGACCCCCCCGGCTCTCCGGGGCGGCCCACCGAGGCGCCTATACCGCTGCTCCACGACTGCATTTGCTTCTCTCCCAGCTAGCTTCGATCCTGTTCCCTGCCGCTTCCCGCATCAACCGCACCCCACACCACACGCTAAGCCACTGCGCCACGCGGGCGACTGATGATGAAAGCCGAGAATTAGTAAAACCTTTATAAAACACACAAAGGGATAATGAATAATGGATCGCGCGCATCGAAATTCGATGATGACATTATATTACGTAATAAAAATGATGACGTGATATTTTGTAAAATCATATACCAAATATTAAAATACAGGTTAATGCCTTCAGGATTAATAAAAGGCAATTCACAACTTCGCTGTAACAGGAATCATACACCTATATATGGAATCTTCGGCGTGACGCAAGACGGCGTCTGTCACACTATTCTATTATTGTGAAGCCCGCAAAGCTCCCAGAATGAAAGTTAGTGACACTGTCATCAAAGACGCCTGTATGAGCTGCAACAGGAATTATACAATCTGTGGGAAGCGGCATCAGCGACAGTAACACTATTCTTTTAGCATTCCATTTACATTGCGAAGCCCGCAAAGCTCCCGGAATGAAAGTTGGTGACACCATCATAAAAAACGCCTGAATGGGCTGCAACAGAAATTATACACATACATACATACATACATATCCTTCTGCGGGCGCTAAACGTCGTCAGCCTGTCACACTATGCTATATTTAGATTGCGAAGCCCGCAATGCCGCAAAGCTCACATATAAATGAAAGTTGGTGACACTGTCATCAAAGACGCCGATGCGATGTGGATGTGGGCTGCAACAGAAATTATACACACCAATGGCGCGACGCGAAATACTCTGCCAGCTCTTTCAAAATCGGTCATCACGTTCGATCGGCCATCATCATCACCTTCAAAACTTAAAATTCGAAATTGGAAACGTACATATGAAATCGGTGGTGGGAAAAAGTGAAATAATCTTGGTATAAATTCAATGGTGGGAAGACTGTATAGTGAAATTCAGTAGCATACTGTATAGGACTGCATAGTGAAGTCCAGGTATGCTACTGAATTTGAATCCTGTATTGAAATTCCTACAGTGAATTCCTGTATAAATAGTCCTGAAATTCCTGCAATTCCTATAGTGAAATTCAGTATACTACTGTATAGTGAAATTCAGTATCGAGTATAAATACAGTGGTGGGAGGACTGTATAGTGAAATAATCTGAGTAAAAATTAAGAGGTGGGAAGACTGTATAATTTGTACCTTGGATGGGAGAACGTGAAATACTTGTTTATATTGTAGGTAAATCTTGCGTAAACGATTTATACCTGCCGCATATCAAGTCAGTCGAGAAGCGGAAAACAGGCTGGGGATCGACGGTAGAGTCAAAAGTAATTTGAATAAATGGACGGCGATTAAGGGGCATGGTTGACAATGTTGAGGCAAGGGTTGACAATTTTGTGGAATGCCATACTATGTGGATAGCTAATGAACTGTCGATCTGAAAGTCAGTAGGGGATCGACGGCAGACAAGTTAGATGTCACCCGTTGCCTGGGTTGACAATGACACGTCGGCCAACAAGTTGGCCAACGTGCTCATTGTCAACCCAGGCAACGGGTGACATCTACCTCTTGTCTGCCGTTGCCTAAAATGCTAATGTCTGGTTGGTCCAACTCGGATGACACGTCTGCGGACAAGGGTTCTTGTCAAGCCGTGCTATACAATTTCATACAGGAAATAAAAAGCAAAATATAAAAATATAAAAATATACAAAATGAAAATATACAAAATAGAATTTTCGAATTTTGAATATAATAAAATAATTTATTTGAGAAAATATCCTGAGGAGCATAAATGCTAATGAAGTGCTCCAGCTCAGCTCCCCTTCCTCGCCCGCGCCCCGGCGACCCCCCCGGCTCTCCGGGGCGGCCCACCGAGGCGCCTATACCGCTGCTCCACGAATGTCTCTGCTCCATTCATCTCTAGCTTCGATCCAGGCACTTGCCGCATCCCACACCAACCGCCCACCCCCACACCCACGCCGAGCCACTGCGCGAAGCGGGCGCCTGATGATGAAAACTGAAAATCAGTAAAACCTTTATAAAACACGAAACGGGATAATGAATAATGGATCGCGCGCATCGAAATTCGATGATGACATAATATTACGTAATAACTATGATGCCGTGATATTATGTAAAATCATATACGAAATATTAAAATACAGGTTAATGCCTTCAGGATTAATAAAAGGCAATTCACAACTTCGCTGTAACAGGAATCATACACCTATATATGGAATCTTCGGCGTGACGCAAGACGGCGTCTGTCACACTATTCTATTATTAGAGAGGTTCCGCAAGGGGCGGAGAAATAAGCGCGGGGAGTTAAGCGCGACGCCACGTCAGCATCGTGCGACGTCATCGCGCTTATTTCTCTGCTTAACTCTCTGCGACGAAAAATGCCCTTTTGGTTTCCGCAGATGTGAAATCCCGGAGAACTAACATAACAAATAAGAAATAATTATAGGGGGTACGTGAACGTACAAGTGGGGGAAAATCCAAATTCCTCAATTCTAAATTTTGCATTGTTACCATCAAATTGTGAGTGAACGCGGAGGTGCAATAAGGAATGTTGTGAAGTATTGAATAACACATGTTTAGAAAAGCAAGTGGCATTGGCAATGAACAGGCGGGTATTAATTGGGATACTTACGGAATCAAGATATTGCTATGTTGTCCAACCATATTGACACTGTTAATATAAAGGTCAGGGTGAATATAATTTGGAAGCATAATTGGAATGTAATGTTATTAATTAAAACAAAGTACCGAATAAAGGAATAGTATAGTTGTAATCTCAAATTTAAGGGCACATTAACAACAACAAACAAGATAAATAGTCGGGACATTTGAAGCATTCACCAATTGGCATATTTAATGTCAAGGCTAGGATTTGGAAATTAAGGTTACCTTATTAAGAAAATACTCTGGTGAGATTTGAGGGTTGGCAATGTAGCTAGTAAAACTAAAATGTTATCTATTTACTACAGGTCATTAAGATATCGGATGCAGGATTCCTCCGTTGACACCCTTTTCTCGCAACTTCTGGAGAGCGGGAGGAATGCTTGTTTGAAGATGTGGGAACTCCTGGATCTTTGCATCCAATGATGTGATAGCAAGTCTTCTGGCCCTCAGCTCTTCAACACGAAGTGATTTCAGGAAGTTATCCTGATCGATTGCATGTCCTCCGAAGTGAGGTCCAAAGAGAGGATTGTTGTGTTTGTCAGTACGAAACGATTTGAAAAAAGGCAGTGCACTGCTAGGTGTGGCTGACATGTTTGAACCTGCCAAGCGGTATGATACAATCTGATTTTGTAGGATGTGAGTGAGGTTGCCATCCCTCCAGATTACAGCATACAATTTCTCGTCGACGACACGCTTGAGGTCAAGACTATCTCTGAGGGCTCTGGCTTTCTGAATTGTTGAAAGCTTAGAGAACGGTATGACCACACCAAAAGCCGGAATGTCTCTGGCGCCACCTGTAAACCAAAGGAGCAAAATAGAAGGATATCAAGGTAACATGGTTAATGTGATGTCAAGGATGGGAATTATTAGATGGAAACAAATCACAAAATCGAAAATAACAAACTCGCCTTCAGAGAAAAACATGCGAATCGTTTGCCCTTCATATCCGACTGGAATTGGGTGCCCAGCTGGGTTTTGCGAAGTGTGAGGATCGTGTTGAGCAAGTAAAGTTTCAATCTCTTTTGGTGCCCTAAAAACCCTAAAACCCTAAATCTCTTTTGGTGCACGGTACCTGTTGATGGATGAATGAGATAAGTGATTGCATATTAATAAATACAAAACTAGGCGAATGATAATAGCTAAGAGAAATTTACCTTAAGGGGCCAACGCCAATGTCCTTTTTGAGGAATAATGACATCGGTCTAGGTTTTTTGGCCAATCTCATAGGAATAGATGGGTTGCCGAGTCTTCGATTCTCTTTATTCTTTGCTGAATTTGCAATTTATTGCAGTGGAAGAGCAAACTGGTGTTGATTGCAGCCGTGTTTTTCATGATATGGAAGAGGTAGCACCTGAAAGCAAAAAATGGTCAAGATTGAGTTTGATGAACAGTGTGAAAATGAAAGACAAGGCAATTTGGAATAATATGTTAGTGAGCATACCTCGCCCGCAATGGTTGGTGGCTTCACCCCCAGCAAGTCAAGATGGATATTGATGTTGAATGAGGTGCATGTTTTTGACTCCTTTAAGCCATCTACCAACACCAAAGTCCCGAAAGCTCGATACGAAGTATTAGTCCTTGCAGAGCTTCGTGCAAAGGGCTTGTTAAAACCCTCAGGTGCAAACGGATTGCCATCAGCAATAGACGCGTTGACAATAGCCAATTCTGTTGCAATGAGTTGTCGATGTGCAGCAAGTGCAAGGAGACGGACATCTACTGAAGCCACTTCATTGGCCATCCGAGTGCTGTTGTTACCAGCTCTGCAAGCGCGAGATGTGGTGTTTAAGCACTCAACAGCATGCCTTGGTCCAGCACCTGTCGACCTCCCCAAACAAAATTAAACAACAGGCTGTATGGATGGAGTATTAGTCAATATAGTCTTCAATGTAACAATCCAAGATTTGAAAAATTATTCACATTGCAGGGACATGAATCAGGAGTGCATTTGAAGCCAAGCTTGAAACAACTTACCAGGGAATGCTCTGTTGAGTGTTTGCACATTGCCCAAGTAGTTCCAACAAGGTCATGTCAGCAAAGGTATCATCGAATGAGATGGTTGAGTCCTCGTTTTGAGTAAGTCCGATTAGCATACACACGTGGTCCACTGGACTTGTGAGTGGATCTAGTCGAACTGGCCAGAGGTTTTTTACTGTGCACTCTTCCTTGTTGTCCTTGGTGTCCCATATTCTCAGGTTGGCCTCGTTATCCCAGAGATGTACTTGTGAAGTCAAATTGTTGAATGAGTGGCAAATTAGTTGTTATTTGATTATATTAAGCCAAGTAGGATATGGACACGGTCAACAGCTGTAATGAACACAGTATGACACATCTTGGTCCAACGATATTAATACTCTTAGAGCAAATCACAGGTGGTCTGAATGAAAACAGTCAATGCATGACAATAAACGCGGTTAGTGTAGTCACGTGGAATGATTGGTGGGCACATCGATTGGCATCCTTGAGTGCAAAACGACTACCAACCTGACTCAATGGGTTGTGTTAGGAGTGAGTGTTGAGTTAGTAAACTACAACTCACCTTGAGAGGGCGCTCCTGCCAACTTTCATATGGCACAATTAATGGTTCATCAAATTTTCGTACATTTATTCGTACATTAAGAGTGTCAGAGGCGCGGGTGCTTGCGAAGCAAATAATCCCACTGCCGTCTACGAAATTGATACGGTAAACAGCTCCGGTGGTTTCAGGATCTGTACACAACAGTACAAAACATTAGTTTATTCGATGATGATAGTGACAAACTTGAAATTGAAATCAAGGACGTGATTGAAGGAATACCTTGTGCGTTGTAAAATGGATATACATTATTCATGGCGTACTCGACATTTGGCTGGTAGGTTAAATGGCCAGATGTGCCAAGTCCAAGTAGCAGTACCCTTGAATCCAGAGTAATATCAGACCACTTTTGACGTGGTGGTGTATCGTTGTGCGCTATTAAAAGACCAAGTTTCTTCCCAAGAATTTGAGTAGAGGACATGTACACAGGATTTGCATTCACCCATTCGTTGAGGAGATCGAACTCAGTGACGAGACAAGGACCTCCCTTCCTTATCTTTCCTTTGGTGGATATTGTCGCTCGATCGCCAAGGGCCTGGAAGCTTTGGATACGTACGTTGGCCTTGGTCACCAAAAGTGGGTCTAAGACATTTAAAGCTTGGGCTAGTATCTCTGATTCCTCAGGCATTATCAGCACTCAACGTTGACAAGGATACTGCACACCATAAAGCACAATGACAAAATTAGCAGGTTGTAAATAAATGATAAAATTCAAGTGAACATATCGGTAATAATATTAATGGTAATTTAGTTGAATTCACTCACCTATAAGATAATGGGCTTCAAATTATTGAATGAATTGCGGCAATTTACCGGCAAGTCATCATTCCACCATCGTTGATCCCGATAAGCGAGGACATGTTATCTAGTAGGGCTTGGTGAGCCCTACTGATCACAAGACAAGCTTGCTGTCTACCTTTACCACAGGTAGACGTGTAGGCTTTCCTCATCCACAGGAACGCTGGTGGGCCTTTAGACAGGTGCTTAAGCACTCATCCAAATACAGGCTTGACGGGCCAACAATGTATAAAATGGTGGGGGTCCACCACACAAAGTGGGTGGACAATCCTCATCCACATAGTGGCTTATCCTCATCCACAGGATAGTTAGTGGGCCATCTTTATCTCCAAGACTGGCTTGTTGGTCATCCTTTACCACAGGAAGACGTGTGCTTGGGAATGTGCTTGGGAGTGGGATGTGCGCACCCTCCAGCTCAACCCACCCTCTATGCGTGTGCCGCACCCTCCACGACTCAACCCACCCCCTACTATGCGTGTACTTACTCAACTCCACCCCTATGCGGGCGCGCCCTTCACCTCAACCCCCCTCCTATGCATATGCGCACCTCCTCCACCTCAACCCCCTCCTATGCGTGTGCACCTCCAATCAATCCACCCCTATGCGTGTGCACACCTCCAACTCAACCCACCTCTTTCGAGCGCGCCCTCCAGCTCAACCCTCTCTTACAGTAAAACCCGGGCTATAAGAAAACAGGATTAAAATGCCAGCGCTGGCTTTCTTAAATTGAGATCGAGCCGAACGCAATCCAGCCCCAAGTCATTTCTTAATTGGCCCTTGGATCGACGATATCCGATAGTTTTCAGGGGGCGACAGCGTGCGACTTTCTTAATCGACGACCCGTCGCCGTTTGGCGATTTAAAACCTAGCGGCTGCTTTCTTAATGTTTTCTTAAAACGACGAGTGTCGTCTCAGACGGACAACTGCATCCGAGCAATACAGTAGGCAACCAACAGCAATGGACGGCAACCACAAGATTAGCGCTCCAAACCCTGAAGAGCCTATCCGGCGAGTTTGTGCTCACTGAGCAAGAATTTAAGACCGAGAAGAGAAAGCTGTTTGGGAAAGAGGGGCATTTCTACGTCATCTCTCCGAAAAATCTCGGAATGGGCATAACTTTTGATATACCTGGCCATTTTGGCTGGAAAATGAATCACAAATAGGTCTTTTATAGACGAACAGATTGATATATCGTTTGTAAGCATATGCGTAATATTCCGTAAAAGAACGCATTCGCGGTAAACTGTGCAACGTACGCGAGTGGTACAGTGTAATAACCGAAAATGCTCGGAATAGGCATAACTTTTGATATACTTGGCCATTTTGGCTGAAAGATGAACCACAATAATAGGTCTTTCATAGACGAACAGATTTATACATCGTTTGTAAGCATAGGCGTAATATTCCGTAAAAGAACGCATTCGCAATAAAATCCAGCGAAGATTTTCTTAATATCATGGTTTTCAGCAATTTTTGGATCTCCAATATATCATTTTCCAGCCCAAAATTTTCTTAATTAGGGTGCTTTTGTCCGCGTCTCGAGGGGAAAGCCAGCGCTGGCGTATTTTCTTTTTCTTAAAATTTTGGCAAAAATCCAGCGGCTGTTTTCTTATAGGTGCGTTTTCTTATACCCCGGGTTTTACTGTATGCGTATGCGCTCCTCCACCTAAACCCCCCTCCTTATCGTGTATGCACC
>LGRX02013757.1:0-29100 GCA_001247695.2 Cymbomonas tetramitiformis
GCGCCCCTGTCTACTGGGCTAGGGCTGCAGCAACTCGATATCCGGCGCCCCTGTCTACTGGGCTAGGGCTGCAGCAACTCGATATCGGGCGCCCCTGTCTACTGGGCTAGGGCTGCAGCAACGTTTTGCCTCTTAAGACTTGCGATCCTGGATGGGCGTGGGGGAAGAAGCGCCTTGAGCACCTAATGTGCTTGGCAGTTCCCGCCTGCTGCTGGGAGCTGAGTCAGAGTCTCATGGCTGCCTCAGAGTCGCATGCCCGAAGAAGGCTGTGGCGGGCAGGAGGGTCACCTTTGTGATCTTCAGCGAGACGCGCTGCCCTCCCGTGATAATGAATGTGAGCGAGCCGAGTGGCTCGTACCAGTAATTCGTGCCCGTGCTAGAATCGAGTGTCGCGAGTGATTGGTCCAGCACTGGCTCGACGTGTTGGCCTTCGACCCAGAACTCCTTACGATTGTCGTCGGTGAAGAACATCTGGATGCGCACGGAGGTGGCGTTGTCAAAGTCCACCGGGAAGAAGTCCATCGAGCGTGGCGTCTTACCGGTGAAGTGGAACTGCGCACGACCATGGGGCGAGGGCTCAGGAAAAACAACAGAGGAGCAAGTCGACAGCAAGTCAACAGCAAGTCAGGAGCAGTGGCAGAACAACGATAATCGCAAGCTGCAGAGGCTGGGCGCACGCGGGAGGAGGCATGGCCGGATCGCGGCGCATAGCGTGGTGCCAGGAGCCACCACCCGGCCAGGAGCGCGCACTGAAAACTGATGAGCAAAGCGGCGGAGTTGCGGAGCGAAGAAGCCAGGGAGCCCCTGCCCGAGTACCTGGAAGGTGTGATTGGCGGCGAGGATGGGCCAGAAGCGGTTTCGGTTGCGGAACAGGGGGTTACTGAATGACCGGGGCTTGAAAGAGTTCATCCCCGAGAGAAGGTCCAGGTACCCCTCCTCCACGTCGTACACTCCGAAGGGGGCCGCAGTGCGCTCTGTGTTGTCGCTCTCGAGGTCGCGCGCGTCCGTGCTGCGCACGTGCAGCGTCACATGCTTCATGTTCTCGCAGAGGTAAGCGTTCCAGCTCTCAACCTCCTCGCAGCGTCCGCCTCGGTGCCGGTCTGCGCGCACCACACCCATCTTGGTCGGGTCGTCCGCCACCGCCTTCAGGTCCGCACGGTCCCGCACGAACCACGGGCAGGCGAGCACCGCCTCTGAGCCGAGAGCGGCCTGGCACGCGTCCACGATGTAATATGGCCAAAAGTATTTGGCCCCACTCCGCTCGTAGATGGGCTGCATGGCCAGGAGGCTCACGTGGCTGGAGGCATCCCGGCCGCCTCCACCGTCCGCCCATGCGTCCGCCGTGAAGGTGCCGTCCATGTCCAGAAGCTTGTTGTGCTGGAAGGCGTCGCAGGGGTAGGTCTGGCACTTATGGATGCAGGGCACCCGATTACAGTACCCATTCATGCTCCCCGGCCACCACTTGGTGCTCTGAGGGCCGCGGATGTTCCAGCTCCCGCCGTTCTGGCTCCGCCGGAAGTCCATGCGCCCCGCTGTCGTCGTGTTGCGCCACGTCACCGAGGCGAAGTTGGCCGGCGGGGAGTGCTCCTCCGACCAGTCGTTGCTGACAACCGCCCGGCTCCTCATCCCGCAGGCGTTCTCACCCTCAAACGCCGCGAACACGAGATCGCGGTAGAAGGTGCGGCCGTTGTTCTCGGGCATCCACACAATGTGGTTCGGCTTCCCTGTGCCGAGGGGCTTGTCCTTCTTCAGCCCGCTCACGTCGCCCGTCATGAGGCCCCCCGTGGGCCGGCCTTCGCATCCCACAGGGCCCGGCATCACCTGCACCACACCGTCCCCCACCGCCCCACCTCCATCTCGCTCCTCACTTCTGCCATCCCACGCCGCCCCCACAGCATTCACTCGAGGCACCGGCCCTCCGATTTGAAGTCAGCCGGGAGCCGGGGGCACCGCGCAGGGGGAGGAGGCCCCCCTCACCTGGCCAGCCAGCAGAGAGCTCGACACCAGGTGCGAGTACTGCGGCGCTGTGGTGTGAGTGTACACTGCAGCCTGGGCGATGTCCGCAGCCATGACGCCCGTCACGTGCAGGTCCCCTTGGTTTTGCTCCGCGAGCAGCGCGTAGTTCTGACACTTCCACGCGGTGACGTTGCCGACGCGGGACCCGTTGCCGGGGTGCAGCTTCGAGTCCCAGTGGAACCCGAGGAGGCAGCCGCTCGCCAGATTGCCGTACTGCTGCACCCGGGGGGCCATGTGGTGCCCGGGGCCGTGCTCCTGGCCCACCGCGTAGTTGTGCCGGCTATACTTGGCGAAGGTGACGTGGAACAGCGGTATGCCGTTCAGCTTCTTATTAGCTTTGAGCTGCTTGTCCACCGGATCGTGCGCCAGCGGCAACACGTGGCTGCCGATGATCAAGTTGTGGGTCACCTGCCCACCGACGCAACAGGGCCGGGAACATCGACTTAAGCCCCGCACAAATCTCCAGCCGAGCATCCAGTTCGCAGGAGTGACTGAAACGTCGTGATTCATCAACGGTCTGAGCCGCCCAGAGTCCCTCGGCCTCCCTTCTCCAGGCTCTTCTGGGAGGAGGGACCCTCTGGAGGGGTGGGCGAGGTTAAGGCCTGTGAGTTTCTGCACGGAGGGTGGGGCGAGGTTCAGACACACAGGCCTCCCCCTTCGGGAAGCTCCGGCCTGGCATTGGATACCCCCTCAGACCCCTGTCCCGCGCAGAAGTACAAGATTCCTGGGGGGGGCGTGGCGTTTGCAGCCGCATGAGGCTCGAACCGATGCCGACATCCTGACTGCGGGCGAGGTCATCAGAGAGTGGACACACAGGCGGCCAAAATCGAAACCCTGAAACCGGAGGGCGGCTCTGTGTTGGGAGACACCTCTCCGTGCAGCTCCACCCCGGCGGGCGGCCGGGTGCGCGTGATGAACACGCCCGAGTCCCCGGCGTCCCAGATGCCACGCCCTGGGATGTCGTACATCACGTTGTCCACGGCGGTGAGCCAGTTGTCGCTGTGCGCCGCGTCGTGCGCAATATGGAAGTGGTAGAGGGCGGCGTTGAAGGTGTGCCGGAAGGCGCACCCGAGTATGTTCAGCGGGGAGCCTCGCCCGCGGTAGTTCCTCAGCTTCGGGAAGCGCTGGACTGTTTGTTCGGTGACGCCACGAACGTGCCACATCGACCACACCGAGGGCTTGCACTTCTCCAGGGTTTGGCCCTTGGGGTACGGCGCCGGGGCGTCGTTTCCATTGGTGAACACCGAGGGCAAAGCGCAGTCCAGGCTATCCGCGCCCGTGTACTTCAGCTCCACCCCCTCCAGGTGGCACCGCCCGAGGTGGCTCTGTAGTCCACGGTGCAGGTACCTGCCAACCCAGCCATTATCGAGACCAAACATACTCAGGCATCGGGGCGCACCGCCAGTGCTCGCGGCAGCCCTCCGCGCGCCCGCTGCCTCCCTCACTCATTCACTCCGCCGCCTCCCTCACTCGCGCTCGGCTCCGAGCGCACCTCAAGGCGCGGCGGGCCTTCGTCGTTGATACCCGAACGGTCGATCTCATCGAGGAATGCCCGAGACTCCCCCATGCAGGCGGCTCAATGAACAACTGTGCAGCGCCCGGCAGATTGTTATCCATTTACAAACATCCCAGTCTGTGCATTCTGGAGGGGGGGGAGGGGGGGAGGGTTACCCGCGCATGCTCATGACCCAGCCCACTTTCTCCTCCAGCAGGGATCCGCAGACCAGCTGCGCTCCGGTCTTCAGATCGTCCTGCGTCCTGTTGTTGTCGTGGTCGTATGCGGCGAGGTCGCCGCCTCTGACAATGATGTTGCGCGTCAGCAGCCCGACAGCCGCCCGCATGTCCACGCTAGTGGGTACTCCAGCCGGCCACGTCGTGTCATTCACACCTGGCGCGTACACCTCGCCATGGTGGTAGTACCCGAGGGGTTCCGCCAGGGTGAGCTCCGTGCCCGACACGCGCTGAAGGGTCCGCACTTCGGACTGCGTCACGCCGTCGAATGAGCTGGAGGTCAGCACCACCTCCCACCCCTGGTTGCCCAGCCACGCCGACGCCACTAGGGGATTCGCCACGGTCACTGAGGTGTTACCCGGGAACGCGCTGCGGGCCAGCCGCGTCCACGTCACCTGCGGCCGCAGCCCCACGAGGGTGAACTCGCCCCATGCCATGATCCACTTGGAGTGCAGCTTCACGTTCCCATTCGACTCGAAGCTCTCCTCGCCGAGTAAGTTCGGGTTGCCGTGCATCGTGAGGGTGAAGAGGCCCTCGAAGGGGTCCTCCGGGGTGCCGCACAGGAAGCGCCCGCTGCCCCAGATCACGAGCTGGTGCGCAGACAAGGCCAACACGGCGCTCGCCGACCCCTCCGTGGAGTTCGGGCAGCGCAGGGTCCCATACACGTCCACGCGATTCAGCACCGGGGTCTCGACGTCCAGCACCACCTCCCACCCCTCTGGGATCACGATGCTGTCCTGTGCCACAGGCGTTGGGCTCACGGGGTTCACGCTTTGAATCTGTCCCAACCACAGCACCACACCCACCTCCAGCCAACCCTCAGCAGCCCGTGAGCTCACCTCACCTCTCGCTGACTGCCCAAGCCCATGCCCTGCACCGGCGGCGGTATATCCGCCGCACTCAGCTGTGCATCATCACGAGGGAGCTGATCGTCCCAGGCGCCGCAAGCAGGGAGCTTGCCACGAAGCCGCCCGTGCTTGCATCATCAGCCGAGCGCGGCTCGGGAGACCCCGGCATGGGAACATGAGGCGCATCGTGACGTCCCGCCAGGGAGATCCCGTGCTGACGGGAGAGAAGGGAAGAGGGAGAGGAGGGAGGGCTGGGCGCACCGGCTCGTCCGTATCGTCCTTACGCCACACCGTGTAGCCCTGCATCAGCTCCCCGGTGTCCGTGTTCTCCACCGGCTGGGACCAGCCGGAGGCCACCGACCAGGCAAAAGATCGAGCTCCAACACCGAAGGACTCCTCGGTTTCCGGCGGAGGACACCCGTAGTCTGGGCACGTCGCCATGGTGTACGACATCGTGGTGTTCAGCCCGAGCACCACGTAGATCGCGTTCTCTTCCTTGGAGAAGAAGAAGTCCCCGTGGCTGAAGTTCCCGGAGGTGCTGTTCAGCAGCAGCTCGTCACGCACTCCGTAGTAGCCCTCAGTGCCAGCCGCCCGCATCCAGCCATCCAGCCCATTCAAGCTCGCGTCCTGCGCCAACCCCAACCCAAGTCACTCACCTGCGCGAGCGGCGGGGTAACGCAGCAAGCACACCCAGGCAGCACACTGCCCTGCTGACTGCCCCAGCCACAGCGCCCTCATCTTTTGGAGGGAGAGACTCCCAGGTTGAGGGCAAGGACCCCATCTCTTCACCCCATCATGCCCCCCGTTGCTCTCCCTCACGGGAAGCCAAGGCACGCCATTGGTCCGCTTGCCGACTCCTCGCGCTCCACTCACCAGGCCCTCGGTCCCCTCCGCAGTGATTCAAGCCCCTTGCGAGCACCATGCCACCAGGCTGCATTCTCCCAGCTGCAACCAAACTGGTATCCACGGTGATGACCAATGGGAACGAAGCAAGACCAGATGCCCGACGGAAAGTGCCTCAGTGCCGGGTTGGGCTGAGGGAGCCCCAGGGCCCGGGACAGGTGGCAGCGCGCACCCTGGCGTAGATGCGGTTGGTCGATGATGTGGAAATGCAGTCGCTCATGTTAGCGCTGGAGAGGCCGGAGAGGTCCACCTTTGTGGCCGGGGCGGGTGGGTTCATGGGAGCCTGCGGTCCGCGGCAGTGGGAGACATCAAAGTCGTCCTCGAAGCTGTAGTCCAGAATGAGCCCCGGGGAGTCGCTGGCGGGATGCCACCCTTGCGCCAGACGCTGCATGACCACCCCCTTCGGCTTCAGGTTGAACAGCTCGCTCGTAGAGGCGTCGAGCTTGTCGTCCCAGATGCGGACGTTGTCAAGCGAGATTTCGCGCACCCAGCCGGTGCTGTGCCCGAAGATCGCGCTCCGCGGCACACGCGGCTGGCGATCGAGGATACCGATCATCTCGACCCGGCCGTCGATGTACATGCGCAGATCCCCGGAGCTGGGGGGCTCGCCGCCGTCATGCGTCACCGCTATATGCGTCCACCGCATCGTGTTCACTTTGAAGGAGGGCACCTGGACATAGCAGAATTGCGCAAAGTTCCCACTCTCCTGCTCGCTCTTGCACCAAGAAGCTGTTCCATTGCCACTGTGCACCCGAAGCAGGCCCCCCGCGAGGCGCAGCCGGAACCAGCTCGGGGTCCTGTACGTGCCCGCCTGGAAAATGATCGCGTTGCTGTTGTCCGTGTGCACCAGCAACCACATCTCGATGGTGAACCCCCCGCTACCCCCGAAGACCAGCTGCTTCGACGCGTCCCACGTGGATCCAACCTGGATGTAGGGGTTGTGGGCCACGCCGCGCCCCTCAAGAAGGGTCCCTGCCTGGGTGGTGTTGAGCCGCCATCGCATGTCCGGGATGCCCCACAGCTGCCTACCTGTGGCCACCCGGTAGTCCGGGTCCATCGGCGCGGTGAACCCGTGCGGCGTCCCGACGCCCGTGACGCCCCCCGCCCACTCGCCCTTACGGCTCATCCCGAAACCCTTCCCGAACTCCGCCTTGCCGATGTTCACCCGCGCCACGGCGCTCGGCCCGTAGTCGGTTCTGAGTCGGAACCGGAGCACGATGGCGTCCCCCTTCCGCATATTCAGCGCGATGATGCCTTTTTCGTAAATGTCCGTCCAGAGGCCGTGCGGCGACTCTTCCGCAATGTCGTACGACTCGCCCACCTCCAGGAGCATGTTGAACGCTTTGATCAGGTTGATGCAAATGTTGAACCCGCCGGTGGTCTGCCGGTGCCCGTCGCGCACCGTGCCATCGTCCCAGGAGCAGATCGCGCGCCCGCACATCTTCCAGGGGTCATATGTCAGGGCGCTCACGCCAGAGAGCCCGGCGTTCTCGGACCCGTCCGGATACAGCATCGTGGCCCGCATGTTGTAGCCGTTCTCGAAGCTGATTGGCCCGACGAACACCTGGCGCAGCACGAGCCCCCGGCACCGCAGCCCCCCCGGGCGCATCCCATTGCGCGCGGCCTCGTGCACCCGCGCCTGTCCATCGCATGCCCCACCGAGCCTCACCGTCAGCGCCTTCGCCCACATCTCATCACACCGAGCCACCACCACGCAGAGGCCCTTCGAAAGGGCTCCAAAGCCCCCTCGAGGCCCAAGGTGGCGAAACCTCTCAAGGGAGCAGCGCCTCCCGGGAAACCCACTACGCCCGCTAGCGTGGAGGCGCCTCCCGAGGCATGGTCTCCGCTCATCGAATCTACCTGTCCAGCAGTAACCACGGGAGCGCAACCACGGAGGCCACGAAGGCGAGTCCACGCTTTTGGGCGCTAGCATTTAGAAGGGCTCTACGCTTCAGTGCAGTCCTCTGGTGAACCTCTGGTGAGCCTCTGGTGAACGCGCCACTCGATGCATTTGCCTTCCGAGGCAAGATGCGCGAGGATCGCTCCATGGGTCACCGTTGAACTACTCCCCTGAGAGGTCCCGGGGAGGGCGGCGAGTAGAGAGCTGAACACGCACCTCGACGATGCTGCCGTTGGGGTGGTCCAGACTGCCCGGGTCGGACCAGTTGTGCACGCGCAGAACGTCGCAACGTCCGCTAGGGTCCGCCACGTGCATTGGGTCGTAGGGCAAAGCGTAACACGGGCGTTCGCGGGAGCAATACCCCATGTTCTGCCAGCCGGTCAGCGTGCCGTCCATGTCCCACACCACGTGCTCCATGTACCTGCATCACCAGCCACCACCAGAAAGCGCGCGACTCACGTAACCCCGGCAAATCAGCCACCGCCCTCCTTTGAGGCCGGAATCTGCGTGCGGAGCGAGTCTGTGTCGAAGCCGGAGCCGCCAGCCAGCCACCAGGATCTGGCGGAGGGGGGCGCGAGAAGCAGGCGGCAAGGACAGTGCCGCGGCAAATTCCAGGCCCGCCTACGTATACTGCCGTTGGAAATTTCCAACATTTCGAATTCCGGGAAAGAATTTGGGGGTCGGGGGGGTTGACAGGTTTGGGACTTCGAAGCGGACGCACCCAGTGATGGAGGCCTCATGCGTTCCCACAGTGACGCGGTTCGAGCCAGGGGCCAGTGGGCTCTCAAACTGTGTGAATCCGAAGCCAGTGTGATGCTTCGTGTTGACCATGCGGAGCCCCTCGGTGTACGTCTGGAAGCCGCCACGTGACACCGCAGGCCACGACTGGCCATACAGGCCGAAGGTGTGGTTGACGATGGAGGTGTTGATGATGCTCAGGCCCGTGTCCTGCCCGCTCACTACCACCGCGCCTTTGCTTTCCTCGAACATGTGCCGGTTGGGTGACTTATCCACGAACAGCGAGTTGTGCACAGTCACCCCCCCGAGGTCCCCGTTCACACGATCAAACTCGATCCCTGCGCCGCGCGGATCCACCACCTGCCGCACCCCACCCACCCCACCGGCGCACCCCACCGCATCAGTTGCCGGCGCCGGCGAGTCCCCTTAGTGCCTCATCACCACAGTGACCTCCTACCCTCTGCCACCTCCGTCAACCCGAGGAGGCAGCAGGGTGCTGACTCTGCCATTATCCCACATCGCATGGCGCATGACACGCCTCTGGCCACCGTGCCGGTTGACGGCCCGCGTCTTGGAAGAGGCCAAATGTGATCCTCGTCGCGCTCCTGCAGTCAGCTTCTGTCCGCTGGCGGCCGCCAGGGCATTCACCCCAATGATATCCGGGCAGGGAGAGGCACCTGAAGGTTGGCAAACTCCGCCACAAAGAGGTCCATGACGTAGATGCCGTGCAAGTTGGTCTTCGCCGCCTTGAAGTTCAGGATGTGCGTCACGGCGTTCTCGCTGATGTCACATGTGGCCCCTCCCTTGGTAGGGTAGTAGGGGTCCATGCGCATGCCGTACTTCCCGGTGGTCATGGCCATGTTGTTGTTGAAGTGTCCGTACGGCATGGGGGTGTGGATGGGGCAGGTGGACTTCCCCACACTCTCGGACAGACCATCGGGTTTGTGCAAGAAGCGCAGCCAGAAGCCGTAGTGCGTGGACCCGCATGCGATGTTGTCCTGGAACTTGTTGTCCGGGTTGGTCGTCCAGAACATGGCGGGGGTCTCATCCACCTGTCCCCACGCCACCGCTCAGAGCGCGCCGGGGGTCTCGATCATCTGCCACCACGCCACCACTTTGAACATGCTCGAGCCTGCACACGGAGGATGACGGGGCGTGGATCCACACTGCAGCGGGGATAAGGGAGACAAGGGGTGGTGCGGGCACACCTTGAGCTGGCTCCACACCGCCCGCACGACGATGCCGAGGTTTCCCCGCACGGTATTGTTCACCTCGTAGCCGTCCTCGATGAACAGCGCGTGGCCGCGGCTCTCGAACATGACGTTGTGCTCGATGCGGTAGTTGCGGAGGCCGTGGATGGTGATCGCACGGTTGAAGGTGTCGTGCACGCTCACATTCCGCACGAAGGATGCCGGCACGTCACCCACCCGGTGGAAGTGGATTGGGTACCGGCCGATGAAGAAGCCTTGGCCAGCCAGCGCCACCTCCACATTGGATAGCCGCATCACGACACAGTCCGACACCTCAAAGTTGTTGCACGCGTCCGTGGCTGTGAACTGGATCTGTGCCCCGAACTGCTGTCCCACCGTCTGGTTGTCACCCACCACAAGGACGTTCCGAGTCAGCCGAGCGATGGGCGCGCGGTACCAGTCCACGCCACGCCCGTCAGCCTCGAAGCTTTCCGCGAAGTGCTTGTACAGGAGGCCGCCCGACCACCAGTGCCCGCATCCGCCCGTCAGCCTCAGAGCACATACCTGCGTCGCCCCAGCCGCCCGTCAGCCTCAGCGCTCGCGCCGACCACTGATGAAGCACAGGGGCTCGCGCTCCGCCACCTTGCCGCGGGGAGGCGGGACACGAGGAGCTACGCGCGCCCCTCGCACACCCGGCGCAGCGTAGGCCTCCGAGCGCCGCGCCCCGGGCTCGCAGCAGAGCACCATACCGGGCGCGGGTGACCCACCTCGACTCGGATGCTGAGCTTGTCCGGGGACACCTCCAGGATCCGCAGCTCCTCCCGCTCCTCCAGCTCGTAGTCGGTCGGCCCTAGCGCCAGGAGGTCTCCCACCTCCCACTCCACGGCTGTCTGCAGCTCCAGCCAGTCCGCGCCTGGGAGTGCGGTGTGGTTTAGGAAGGTGAAGGCAGGGGGGCGTGGGGCCCCATGCATGTCCACAATCACCCCGTGCTGCTCGTACGAGTATCCGCCAATCACCTTCGCCCCAATGAGAGGGAGCTCGTCACTGTACCGGTTCCCTGTCAGCGTGATGGTCGCCTTGTGCTGAAACGGCTCTTCCTCCGTGCCCACCTGCATACCCCACCTCCCCCCACAATCACCTCACTCAAGACCAACGAGGACCCTCCAGGGCCCTCGCTCCCACTTCCAAGCCACTTCCAAGCGAGCCATTTCGCTGCCCCCGTGCTGAGCTGGCACCAGAGCACACCCCTCTGTCAATATTTTCTGGGAAAGCCTCTCGAGATTCGGGTTCCCCACACCGGTCCCTGATTGGCCGCGACGTCTCTCACGCTATCAAGTGAAACGAAGCCTTGTAGCAACCATCTGCAGCGTGCACCTCCGGCCTTGGCGGCGGGCACCAAGTCTTCCCAGATGCCACGTGGCGCGCACCTCCAAGCGGGCCTCGGGACCCGTGGCGACGGATCCCGGGTTCAGCCAGAGGCGGGCACAGGTCAGGCCGCCACGCGGCGCACACCTGCAAGCGAGCTGCGCTGCCCTTTGCGGCGGTGTCCTGGTTCAGCCAGATGTACCCGCAGGTGAGGTTGCGGTCGGCGGAGTCGTCGAAGATGAGGGTGCCTGCCACGAGCAACAGCTGCAGCTCCGCGTATTCCACGTCGAACAGCACCGTGGTGCCTGCAGGGATCATGGCGCTGTCCCCAGGCCCGGGGGGGGCTCCCCCCCCCCACGTGGTGCGGCTGCTCCACCGGTCAATGTATGTGTAGTTCGCAGTGGACTCCACCACCGCGGCATACCCAGTGGGGGTCTCGACGCGCAGCGCGGACGTTGCCACTGGCACCGAGTCTGCACCGTAGCTGTTGGAGTAGTCCGCGCCCTCCACGTAGGTGCACCCCAACCAGGTGCACTGCACCTGGTCCGCTGCGCTGGAGGAGGCCGGCACGCCGGTGATGCAGCGCACTAGGGTCGGGCCGGCCTGCAAGCCGGTGCAGTTCACGAGATCCAGGTCGCACAGCGACCCCCCGTCAGAGGTGTTCCCCACGTCATTCACGTGGCTCGCGCACGCGGCTCCATCCAGCGTCACCACCGGGGTGGCGCCGAACGAATGCCCCTTGATCTCCACCTGCGTGCCCCCAGCCGTGCTGCCCATGCGCGGGGTGAGCGTCTCCACCACGGGCGTCAAGGTGCCATTGTACCTGCGGATCGACGTACCATCATCCAATCGTCAGCTTCGCTCATCACCACCTCCTTGGGACCTCCTTGGGAATGGCTAGGGTTAGGGCTTCGGGATGAGAGGACACCACGCGGGATGTTGATGGGACCGCCCATGGCTTGCCGATGCCAAGGGTGGCTATTGGGGGAAGGGGAAACATCAGCAGATCGATGTCCTCGGAGGTCGTTCCGAATGCCCCGCGCTCGGCTGAGCTTTGAAATAGTGAAATGGAGGATGGTAGGAGATGCTGCATTGGGTGTTTCGCATCACTGAAATCTCAGTGATGCGATGGAGCCGCCCGGCAGGTTCCACCTCAAGCCCCGCTCGAGAGGCTGAAGGCGCAACCTCCGGCCTCGCCCCGACCATCGCAGGCAACAATGCTCAAATCCCCAGATGCATCTCGAGCGCGGAGCAATCGGCCATCGAGGTCGATCAAACGGAGCACAACGCACCCTCTCACAGCTCGACGGGAGGCTGCGGAGTTAACAAGTGGGCTCGCAGGGAGGGGGCAAGGGAGGGGGCGGGAGAGGGGGACGTACTGGTAGGCTGCAGGGACCTCCACCGAGGCGGCCCACAGGGCATTCCCGAGCACCGATACTGTGACGGCTGCCTCAGCGTCCCAGCAGCCGCCGGGAGCTGCATGGAGCACCTCGTGACCGGCGGCGAGGGCATCGTACTCTGCCGCCCCACAGAGCCCCGCAACAGCCAGCTGGTCATAGGGCCGGCCGGGCGCGCTTGTGGCGCTTCCGTCATCAAGGAGAGCCGCCGTGCCCCCGCTGACGCCGCAGCGCCGCAGAGCCTGGGCGAGGCTGCTCGGCACGTTCCGGCTGTAGCGGCGGTTGCTCACAACGAGGGCCAAGTGGTCGCCGGTGAGCTGGTTCAGAGCGCTGGTGAGGTCGGAAGGGCCGCTGGGGTCGGAGTCCCAGGTGTCGAACAGCTGGTGGTGGGCCCCGCCTGGCGTGAAGGCGTGCGGGCGGAGGGTCCGAGCGTGCAGTGCAACCAAGAGGAGTCCGTCGGACCCCACCCCCGCGAAGTCCACCGACCCTGGGAGCGGGCTCCCATCTGGCGCCGTCAGCCGCACCGCAGCCTCCGGCCCGGCGCACGTGCCGCTGCTGACCTCCACCAAAACCTCGTCGCTGCGGCGCCGCACAGATACTTCCACCTCCACGGAGCTGCTGGTGGCGGGGTTGGACACGTTGAAGGGCAGAAGCTGCGGGGTGCGCACCACAGCCATGGTGAGGTTCACCCGCACCACCTCTGCCGATGCCGCCGCGAACTTGTCGAAGCGGTAGGAGCTTGCGCCGTGGTGCGACGCTGCTGGGGCAGTGCACGGCTCGTGGTAGAGTCCACAGAACCCAGACTCGGTGTAGAAGTCAACCGCCGTGCACCCGTCCGCCGCCTCCTCGCACATCACCTGCCGCCCAGAACCACCACGCTCTCAACACTCTCCCTCCGTCTTGACATTCTCCCTCCGTCTTGACATCCTCCCGCTATGCAGCGTAACGCTGTCTCCATGGTCTTTGGGTTTGCTTCCAGCCCCAGATCATACCCTCAAGGCCTCCGCGGCACGCATACCCCTTCACACCCCTTCAGGACCCCAATCTGTGTATAATGAGGGATACCGTGTGCAATCTACGCAGTGCACAGGCTTCTGCTCGCGACTTGGCAAGGCGAGCAGAGCCCGGGAGAGATACCGAAGAGACCGCAGCAGCACCCCTTCAGGTTGATGGGGATGTGCAGCCAACGATTGGGGAGCTGGAGAGAGCCTCTGCGGCTTCATGGGAAGGCATACCCCCTAAAAAAGCAGCAGAAAGCGCTCCAATAGCAGCCACCCCTGCGCCCGAAGTGGGAGACAGCGCACCTGGCACGTCTCGAGTGTCATGCCATTACTGTGAGTGAACATCCTGATGGCCTCAGCGTTGTCCTGGCACGCCAGCGCGTCTGAGATGACGGACCAGGGCTCGGAGCGCTCCTGGCGGAAGAGCACGCGCGTGCCATTCGCCGCCGCGGAGAACCCCGCGCCCGTGAGGGTCACCAGCTGCCCCCCGAGGTAGCTGCCCGCGGCCGGGCTCACCGCCGTGACCACGAGGGGCACGTCCAGCTGCGGCGCCTCGAGGGGACAGCTCACACTCTGGCAGAAGGTTGAGGGCGTCGGACGCGTGTACACCGCCAGGTGGTCGAGCAGCAGGGTGCTGTAGCCACCCCCGCCCAGGTGCCGGAAGTCCAACGTGTACTCCTGGCTCTCAGAGTCCCCTGCCACGGCGTCCTGCAGCAGCAAGCGCAACGGGAGATCGGGGATCCATCCGAACTTTAGATTTAATGCCTGGGCGCTCCTCATGAGGCTCATTCCCATGATCCTACGGCTGGGCGCTCCTCATGCGGCTCATTCCCTTGATCCTACGACTGGGCGCTCCTCATGCGGCTCATTCCCTTGATCCTACGGCTGGGCGCTCCTCATGCGGCTCATTCCCTTGATCCTACGGCTGGGTTCTCCTCATGCGGCTCATTCCCTTGATCCTACGGCTGGGCGCTCCTCGTGTGGCTCATTTTCTTGATCCTACGGCTGGGCGCTCCTCATGCGGCTCATTCCCTTGATCCTACGGCTGGGCGCTCCTCGTGTGGCTCACTACTTGGAACTGCAAGCTCTGAATCCTTCAAACCCGGCCCCCATGAAATCCTTTTATCCCTGCGCTCTCCCCTCTTGAACCTGACCCCGCTCACCTTCAGTGACACCCCCTTCCCGAAGCATCCCTGGGCCTGCTGAAACATCCTGGCACGTAACATGGAGAATGTGATAATCAGAGGCAGCCTGATGACACTCTCGGCAGAGGCGCAAGGAACAGGGGAAGTTACACATTGCAGCAACAGCCGGGCAGCGGAGTGATCAGAAGAACAGAGGAAAGACAAAGTGGTGACGGAAGAAAACTGGCGGCAACAGAGGCGCGAGTGAGCGAGGCAGCGAGAGAGAGAGAGGGAGAGAGGCAGCGAGCGGGCGAGGCAGTAAGAGATAGAGAGAGCCGTCAGCGAGCGAGACAGCAAGAAAGAGCTTTAAGGGTTGAGGCAGTAAGAGAGAGGCAGCAACGGAAGGCGAATGGCATTGCCGGGCGCGGGTGAGGGTGAGGGTGAGTGCCAAGGGGAGGTGGGGCGCGAAGGGAGCTGTACCGCCAACACGGACGCCGACATGGTCAATGCCTCGATGGTGACACTGAGGAGATACTCGCCCTCCGCAGCCTCTGCGCGCCGCAGCGACATCCACACGCCCGCGTCCCCCACCGGAGCGCCCTCCGCGGCCAGCGTGATGTCCCCACCCCACGAGATGGGCTGCGAGGAGTCGAGCACCAAGCTGGGCGAACGCAGCACCTCCGGGCAGTGGGCGTGCGCTCCGAACGTGTTGACGCAGCACGGCGACACGGGGCCGCCGCAGGCCGCCTCGCTGCGACCAGTCACTGCGCAGTATCCGGCGCCAGCGGCCAGGCGCGCGTCGGTGGCGCCGTTCAGCATGTTAGGGGTTCCCGGGTACGCCGCGGACCCCTGGCCGGCGCACGGTGCAGAGACGCGCTCCCAGCCCTCCAGGTCGCGCCCGGGCCACTCAAACACCGTCCACGATGCCTGCGCCTCGTCCGGCCAATCACGCACCGCACGGCCTCGCCCATTCACCGCGACCGCAATTTCGTGCGCCCCCGCCACAATCGCCGCCGCCCCCAGCGTGCAGTTCACCGCCGCGTGCCCCGCGCTGGCCAGCATGTCCACGGCGGTGACCGCGCACGGCGCGTCTCCGACGAGCACCGTGAGTTCGCTGTGCACGACTGCCGCCTTCGCCCCGAGGTTCCACATCCACAAGGTCAGTAGGTGCCCACCCGCGAGGTCAGGCGTGGCGGTCACGTTTTGCAGCACGGGAGTGAGGGTGTCCGTGAATGCGAAGGCCGTGAGGTTGCTGGGTACCGATGCCGGGCTCCACGCCCCGTCCGGGGCGCGCACAGCCACCTGTACCAGCCGCGGCCCGGTGCGGCGCCCGCAGCTGGCCTTGGCGTGGCCAAGATGCGGGCTGCCCCGGCCTCCGGGCAGCTCGCATGGCGATGGGCTCGCAATGCACAGCAGGTGCGTCCCGTTCGCACTCTCCACCACGCAGGGTGGCTGCAGCACCTGGGCCATATACCCCGTTGCGCCGCCGAGCCCGTGCCCTCGGATGGTGATCGTGATCCCACCGCCCCATGAGCCCTCCGCCGGCTCCACTGACTCCACCACGGCGGCATAGGTGAAGAGAGGGGGCGCGCTCCGCCGGCCGGACAGCGCGTGCCCGAACCCAGGCACGGACACCATCACCGGCACAGCCTGCGCCGGGTGCGCTGTCACCTGACATACGATCTGCGAGCGCGACTCCGACACGAGCTCACACTTTGCCCCGCCGAGTGCCACGAAGTTCCCTGCGTCCGAAAAATTGGCCCCGGTGATGGTGAGCTGTGTGCCGGCGTGGCCCGTGGTGGGTTGGACGTCGTGAATTGTGGGGGGCCACGCCGGACCCGCCACGGAGGCGTCCAGCAGGTGTCGTGCCTCCGCGGCTGCGCCCCACTCCAGCTCGAGGGTGGCGTTCACTGGGCACAGGTATCGGGTGCTTAGATCCACACAATCAGTGCCCGACGCAAGTTCGCTAGCGTTACATGCGATCCCAGCTGTCGCGGTGCCGGCTGCCACGCTCCCGTTGGCGCCGCACCACAAGCTCTCCAGGCCGTCGATGTTACTGTGCAGCGCCCCACTGGACGACACGATGCACTCCACCTCCAGCGGCGGCCAGTGCGACCCACAGACGTCCGCCACAGTGCGGTTTGCCGTCGCCGCCTCCTTGGCCCATATCTCCACGTCCGCTAGTGCCGCGCCTGTTGCCAGCTCATCTGCATCGTGCAGGTTCAGCGCCGGGGTCCATGGCGCGGCCGCTGGCGCTAGCAGCTGCACCGCGCAGCCGCCCGAGCTCCCACACACCGACACCGCAGCACCACCAGGCGCCACCACAGTGAGGGCCTGATGCCCAATGAGAGGCTCCGACGGGGGGGCCAGCTCGCACTCGATGTGGGTGGCATTGTGAGCTCGCACGAGGCATCCGCCGGAGCAGCTGCCACGTGGCAGCCTCGCCTCAGTCCCACCGTAACCCTGCTTGCCGAACAGGTCCGGCACGCCCAGCTCGAGGGGCGCCCCTGCTGCCGAGGGACCTGTGAAGGAGCACATCGCCCGCGTCCGCCTCCACGGCAGCTCCCGCAGCTCATACTCCGGGTCCGCTGCCATCTCCCACAGCGCCGCGGACGTGCTGGCGCTGCATTCGGCGGCGCGTCGCAGACTGAATTGGTCCGCTGGCTCGAGCGGCGCCATCTCACCTGACCGCACCACCAGCCACAGCGGCACGCTCCATGGGTAGATCTGCGCGCGCCCCTCGGATCCCTCGTCATCCGCAGAATATTCCGTCGCAGGGTGCGGCAATCCCAAGAGGTGCGCTTCCGTTGGCAGAGTGCAGTCGTCCAGGCCCGCAGTCGCTGCCGCTGGCGCCGTCTCGGAGACCGCCCAGAACTGCTCGCCCGTGACCGGCGATGCCCCTCTGAACAGGTACAGCCGGTGTGCACTGCAGAACAGGACGCCCTCGTGGTTCTCCCCGGCGCCAGGATGTAAGTCCGTGCCGCGGTTGCACGCACATGCGGACGTGGAGTTAGTGAACTCGAAGCTGCCGGTCCACTCGTGCTTCAGCTCACAAAGCTTCCGGCACTCCTCCGGGTTCCCGGCAGTGGCGGAGTATATCCCATTGGTGCCCCCCAAGGGTGCGCCGCGCCTCTCATGGAAACCCTCCGGGCAGCGCCCTGCTGCTGTGCGATATTGTGTGCGGTTGTGGCACGTCGTTCTATTGGGGTGCGGCTCAAACTCCGTCTCGCACCACGTGTCGAAGGGCGCCTCGGTGGGGCAGCCGCTCGGGGTGGCGCGCGCGTCGGCGGCAGAAGCCCCGCGGGACGCCACGCACCCAAAGTCCTCGGCGTAAAGGCGGACCCAATCCACACCCCATGCATCCCCTGCGCTGCTGCTTCCCCAGCTGACGGTTGCCGCCATCGGCACCCCGAGCTCGTCGGGGAGCTCCACGCTGCGCGAACCCCAGGAGCACGCATCGGCCACCCCGCCTCCCATCACGCTGAAGTTGGCGGATCGGCCCTGCGTCCCCGTCACTGCCACCGTGAAGTTTCCCTCACTGCCGCTGGAACTCTCTCTGCAGCCGGTCTGCCAGTGCAGCGTGTAGCCCACTGGGCGCGGGTCGGGCACGTGTGATGGATCCGGTGAAACTGCGCGGTGTGCTGGACGGAGCCCCCCGAGAAAGACCTCCGGCAGGGACCCACCGCCGCTGGTGGCGTTCCCGAGATCGCCGAAGCCGGTCCCGGTGATGGTGATGCGGCCACCAGCGCCGCTCAGAGTGCTCGGGCCGACCGAGTGCACCACAGGTACCCCGAATGCGGCTGGGAGCTTCGGCGCTGCGTCGCCGAGCACCGGCTTGGCGTAACCAGAGATGGAGAACGCTGCCTGCAGGTGCACGTAAAGCTGAGTCTCGGGTGACGTGTGCGCCCCGAGGACACACGTTACTACATCGAGGGCGCCCTCCGCTAGGAGGTCGCTCGGCAGGCTGTGCGGGGCGCCTGCAAGCTCGGTCGTCGTCAGGCGCACCGGGGAACCTGGGAGGAAGAGGGGCGGGCGGGAGGGGAGGGGGCAGGGTAGGGTAGGGGTCAAGGCAAGTCAGAATGCAACCAATGTGAGTCGCAGGGATGAGTGCGGGGAAGCATCGAGGGTGAACATAGTGCAATGGGTACAAGTCAGGTTTGTTCAGCTTCAAATGGACGCAAGGAGGTGTGTGAGCTTTCGAGCTGCTGCCCAATAGCAGGGCGTGCTCCTTGAGGAGTGAATCCGCCGCGTGCGCGTGCGCGGGGGAGGCGCCTTTGAACCTCTGCTGAGATCATCGCTCGGAGTGAACGAGCCACCAACCCGGAGAGGACCTCTGGCAGCTACCTATGGATGAGAAGGTAGGGCGTGTGCCACCATGACAAGCGAGGCGGCATAGGTACAAAAAGAGTCAACACGTCGGCTTGAGAGTAAAAAACGACCATAGGATTGTGCATCATTGGCTTATTGTGCCTATGTCTCCAAGCTTTGACGCGCGTTTTGGAGATAGCGTATCCCCTCCATCGACTTGCGTCAATCATATACCTTCGTCCTTTGAAAAAAAGCAGCCGGTCATCAGTGAAAACATCCATCGCATTCCGAGGCGCCGACGGCCGGGAGGGCGCGAGAGCCCACCTGAGAGGGAGCAGTTCACCACAGGGTCCAGGGCGCAGGAGACGCAGGCGCCCGCCCAGAAGCGCCGCGCCTGGGTCTGCGTCTCCGCAGTCACTGCCCGGGCCAGCTGCACCGTGGATGTGTTGAGCAGGTTGAGGCCGTAGATGCGGATCGTGTCCCCCTCGCTGCCCGCGGGAGGGAAGATCCGCCGCAGCGTCGGAGTCACCGCAGCGCTGTACGTCACTTGGCACACCGCCTGCTCACACTCCGCAGTGTAATTCCGCAAGTTGCTGGCCCACTGGCTCACCACCTGGAGGTGCCACGTGGTGACGGATGGGCTCGTCATCTGTGGCAGCCGCACGATCATCTGGTGAGGCTTCACGGAAATGATCTCAGGTGCCCAGGTCGGCGCCGAGCCTACATCCTGCAGGCCGAGCACGTAGTTCTCCTCCGGCCCGGAGAACGTGCTGCCCATGTACGTATAGCCCGTGGTGAAGCCCGCGCCGGACACGGTAATGAGCGAGCCCCCACCAAAGGAGGCCTGCTGTGGGGTGACATCGGTAACGACCACCGCATAGCGGAAGGACGCCAAGCTCATGGCATGGCCCAGGCCGTGCACCTGCGCGGAGAGGTCATATTCCTGCCACCCCGCCTCCGGCCCAAGGAGCATGCATGCGAACGCCACGCCAGCATCGCGCCCCGCCGGCTGCTCCAGCACGTTATTGGTATCGCAGAACGAGAAGGTGCCGAGCACGGTGGTGACGTTCTCCGGCTGCATGTACATCCCGAAGGGCGTGTGCCAGTAGTACCCTGTGTCGTGTATCGGCGCGGGTGGGGTCAGGCCACGCCCATGCACCGTGATCACAGTTCCCGGAGCGCCCGCCCTCACCCCCCCCCCACCCCCAAAAGCCCCCCGCAAGTCCATTCAGGAGCGCTGCCTGACAGCTTGACGACAGTCGCGCGGCATCTGAGGCCAGCCGCGTCGTGGCCGAAGCACCTTGCACCGGGCGCGGACGCCCTGGCATGGCCAAAGCACAACAGATCGCTCCACCACATAAGCTCCAAGGTCCCAAATACGAGGACGAGTCGGTTATTCTACACACCAGGCCGTAGGCATCCATCCGCATCAAGGCTGCGGACGACGGGACTCATTGAAATCGGGTGGGGACGAGCAGCCGTGGCCGCAGGCTCTGACACCTCCCAATGGGGAGTCTCTTCTGCTTCTTTTCCTTCGCCAGTCGGTGGTAGGGATCCTAATCCTTGGCCGTCTGAATCTGGTATTGCGGTCGACCGAGGGGCGCCGTCGGGGCACTTGATGCAGGCTTGAGGATGGCTCCATGACATGGAAGGAGGGGAGGGAGGGAGGGAGACAGGGAGAGGACACGCACCAGTGGCCGGCTCCACCGCCGTCACCACCGGGGTTGCGTTGGCAGCAAACGTGAAGTGGCCGTCGAGGTGGACCTCCCCGAGGAGAGATGCTCCATGCACAGCGTCGACATCGTCGCCGGGCGACTCCCCTTTAAGCAGACCGAGAAGCTGGATAGCACGCTGGTCGAACGTCAGAGGATCACTCTCATCCGGCGGTGGATACACTTCCACTCGTATGTCCGCCAGGGACCCCAGAAGGGGGTGAGCCTGTAGCGCCGCGTCTGCCTCAGCCAGGGCCGCCGAGCGGTCTGGAAGCACCTCCCCGCAGGCCCTTCCAAGAGAGCTGCATCCGAACCCTTCTCCCGTGCCGGCCGTATCCGCAGGGTCCTCGATAGGGTACCCCGAGCGGTTTGTGGGCAGCTGGTGCATGGGTGCCCCCGAGATGAGCTCCGAGGTGGCCTGCAGGGTCCCCGCAGGCTCTATTAGGGCAGCGGCTTGCGAGCAACCATCTTGCTTGCAGAACGGAAACGCGCGGTAGCGAGGCGAGGCCCGCGTGTACTGGGCACCATCACAGCTACTGGAAGGAATAGGTCACAGGAAGAGGGGCTTGCAGGCCCCCCTGGCGGACATCGGGGCTGCAGTCTACTGTACCTGGAGCTCGCACTCGATGTAGGTGTTGTTGGAGAAGTCGAGCCAGTACGCCTTGTCCGTGATGCTCACTGGCTCATAGCCGTGCACCACTTGGTACGGGCAGTTCCAGGAGTCGTCGGGGGAGTCGCCACAGAACACGTTCTGGTACTTGCGCGGTACGCAGGCCAGGGTCGTGTTGGTGGCGTGCGCCGTGACGGGGATTCGGTTCGCGGACGCGGAGCCCAGGAAGGACGGTGCGAAGCCGTGGCCCCGGAGCGTGAGCGTGACGCCGCCGTAGAGACTGCCGAATCGTGGTTCAACGCTTTCCACCGCAAGGGAGCAGGTGAATTGGGTGGCGACTGGCGAGCTGGCGTACCCGTGTCCGAGGAAGCGAACCCGCAGGGCCTGCAAGCCCGCGGGGCACGCCCCAACCACGCACGTGAAGCGGGTGTCCGTCACCGCGCCGACCACCGCGCACTCCTCCCCTCCAATCTCCGCGACCAGCCGGTCCTCGTCGGCACGGGAGAAGCCTGAGCCTGTCACTGTCACCGTGTCGCCCACCTTGCCGGAGGTGGGCAAGATGGACGAGACATCTGCCAGCGGCTCGGTGAAGTTGAACCCGCACCCTGCCCACACAATCCCCACCATCTCAGCTCGACTCGGTCCAGTCAACGAGGATAGCACCGCACGAGGGCAGCCCACTGTGACGAGGGCGGCCCGGGTCTGTGCCATCGCTCAGCAATACGGGACCTCTGCAAGGGGTGTCCTTGGCAGAGGCCACAAGTTGACCTCGAGTGAGACCGAGGGGCAGAGGGATGCAGGCGGAGGGGCAGACCGCTGCCCGATGCAGACACGTTGCTGGTGGACACGTTGCATATGGCGAGCACCGTGTCGTTGTCCTTCCTGACTATCACCTGCACCTGCGGCAGAGAGGGCTGCACTGTGTGGAGGAACTCCCCGGGGATGGGCAAGTCGGGGTTCATCCACCACGCCGTCTCACGGTGGGAGGCTTGCTCAAAAAAAGGGTCCACATCCACACTCTGTACGTCCTGCAGGTTCACAGGTGCCACCTTTGTCTTGGCAAAGCGCGGGGCTGCGGGCACCAGCGTTGGGGCAGTAGACAAAAGATGCCGGCGCTTGGACGTCGGGGATGCACTCTCATCTGCATACTCTGACGGTGATGCCGTTGGTGCGCTAGTGTCTGCCCCCTGGAGACACTTCCGAATGACTGCGGAGTCACCCTCAGTCGCGTTCACACCGCTGCCATTGCCCGCAACGCACAGCGCATCCTCGAACGCCAGTGACGGCTCCTTCGGCGTCACTGCGAGACCCAGGGCATCGCCCGTGGCCCACACGTAGAGCTCAACAGTACGGACGCGCGCCTCTGCGGCCTGTGCCGAGGGTACAAGCACGATGGTGCAGCAGCCGCAGCCCTCGTGGTACTCCACGTCATCGCCGCAAGCATTTGGGTCATCGCGCGGAGGGGGGTACGCGCTGCCGCAGCCATCCCCCCGCCACATTTGACCCACGTCAGCATACTGGAGAGGGTGCAGAAGCAGACATGAGCGGTCGCTTGAAGGGGCAAAGAGGCGGGACACGAGTGGTCGCTTGAAGGGGCAAAGAGGCGGACACGAGTGGTCGCTTGAAGGGGCAAAGAGACAGACACGAGTGGTCGCTTGAAGGGGCAAAGAGGCGGACACGAGTGGTCGCTTGAAGGGGCAAAGAGGAGGCCACGAGTGGTCGCTTGAAGGGGCAAAGAGGCGGTCACGAGTGGTCGCTTGAAGGGGCAAAGAGGCGGTCACGAGTGGCCTTGAAGGGGCAAGCAGGCGGACACGCAGTGGTCGCTGAAGGGGCAAAGAGACAGACACGAGTGGTCGCTTGAAGGGGCAAAAGAGGCGGACACGAGTGGTCGCTTGAAGGGACAAAGAGGCGGACACGAGTGGTCGCCAGGGGCAAGAGGCGTCACGAGTGGTCGCTGAAGGGGCAAAAGCAGGACAGACACGAGTGGTCGCTTAGTGCAAGAGCGGTCAACAGGAAGCCGCTGGAAGTGGGGCAAAGAGGCGGACACGAGTGGTCGCTTGAAGGGACAAAGAGGCAGCCACGAGTGGTCGGTCGCTTCAAGGGGCAAAGAGCTCGCCTTTTTCTGTTCACTGACGATCACCAGCGAATAATGGACGAATGAGGACGGGGGTATTAGCAGAACATGTCCTAAGCAAAGCCCCGGAGCATGGGAAAACATGGCATCACAGCCGAATTTAGAAAACACACTCTATACATCACACCTCACATTGTACCCTGCATTGCTCCCTGCATTTACACCCTGTTCCTGTAGGATGTCCCTGTACATTACACCCTGTTATGGGAACCCCCCTTAGGCTATAGGTGCTTCCGTTCGACAGATCATTGGACCCAGAAAAGATCTCCGCGCGCTGCTGTCAGAGCAGTGGCCAGCCAACTCCGCGACGCAATCCCCCTGCAACCAGGTCCCGGGCAACTAGGTTCCGAGCGACTAGGTCCTTTGCCGGCGCTGCACAAGTAGGCAGGGGTATGGTATCCTTGCCCAGGCAACGCTCAGGGAGTGGCCTCTGCATGCAGACCTCCAAGGCAGAGGAGAGAGCCTTGGGAGGAGCTGAGAGTTCAAGGGTGGGATTTGAGTCGGGGAGGAGCTGAGAGTTCAAGGGTGGGATTTGGGAGTTGGGGAGGAGCTGAGAGTTCAAGGGTGGGGTTTGAGTCGTGGGGAGGACGGGGAGAGGGCATAAGCACCTGTAGCAGGGGGTATATGTTGGTGGCGACGTGGGAGAGGAAGTTGGCAGCGAGGTCGGTAGCGATGTGCTTGGTGACCCAGTCGGGGACACTATTGGGGCACCCGTGGGCGATGCCGTGGGCGATGCCGTGGGCGATGCCGTGGGCGTTGCCGTGGGCGTTGCCGTGGGATGGCCGCAGGGGCGATGCCAGGGCATGCCGGGGATGTGGTCGGTGGCGATGTCGGTGGCGATGTGGTTGGTGGCACAGTCGGGGACACTGTAGTTGGGGTAAATTCGTGGGCGATACCGTGGGCAATGCCGTGGGCGGGCGGCTGGGGGCGATGCCGTGGGCGATGCCGTGGGCGATGCCATGGGCGATGCAGTAGGCGATGCCGTAGGGGATGTGGTCGGTGGCACAGAAGGCAAAGCTGTTGGTGGCCCAGTCGGGGACACTGTACTTGGGGCACCCGTGGGCGATGACGTGGGCGCTGTGGTCGGTGGCGATGTCGGGGACACTGTACTTCCGGCACCCGGCGGCGGCGATGCACCCGGCGGCGGCGATGCACCCGGCGGCTGCGATGCATACTCTCCTGCATACTCTGGCGACCCGTCTGTATACTCATCTGCATACTCTGACGCATCGCCTGCATACTCTGCTGTATACTCTGACGCCCCGTCCGTGGGCGATGGAGTGGGCGATGGCGTGGGCGCTGCGGTGGGCGATGGCGTCGGCGATGCGGTGGGCGCTGCCGTTGGTGATGTGCTCGGGGGCGATGTTGTCGGCAGTTTAGTCGGGGACACTGTACTTCCGGCACCCGGTGGCGGCGATGCACCCGGCGGCTGCGATGCATACTCTCCTGCATACTCTGGCGGCCCGTCTGTATACTCATCTGCATACTCTGCTGTATACTCTGACGCCCCGTCCGTGGGCGATGGAGTGGGCGATGGCGTGGGCGCTGCGGTGGGCGATGGCGTGGGCGATGCGGTGGGCGCTGCCGTTGGTGATGTGCCTGGTGGCGATGTTGTCGGCAGTTTAGTCGGGGACACTGTACTTCCGGCACCCGGCGGCGGCGATGCACCCGGCGGCGGCGATGCACCCGGCGGCTGCGATGCATACTCTCCTGCATACTCTGGCGGCCCGTCTGTATACTCATCTGCATACTCTGACGCATCGCCTGCATACTCTGCTGTATACTCTGACGCCCCGTCCGTGGGCGATGGAGTGGGCGATGGCGTGGGCGCTGCGGTGGGCGATGGCGTCGGCGATGCGGTGGGCGCTGCCGTTGGTGATGTGCTCGGGGGCGATGTTGTCGGCAGTTTAGTCGGGGACACTGTACTTCCGGCACCCGGTGGCGGCGATGCACCCGGCGGCTGCGATGCATACTCTCCTGCATACTCTGGCGGCCCGTCTGTATACTCATCTGCATACTCTGACACATCGCCTGCATACTCTGCTGTATACTCTGACGCCCGTCCGTGAGGCGTAGCGTGGGCGATGGCGTGAAGCGTAAGCGTGGCGCTGCGGTGAGCGATAGGCGTGAAGCGTGCGGTGGGCGCTACCCGTTGGTGATGTGCTAGGTAGCGATGTTATCCGGCAGTTTAGTCGAGGACACTGCTTCCGGCACCGGCGTCACCGACGGCTGCGATGCATACTCTCCACCTTCTCTGGCGGCCGTCTGTATACTCATCTGCATACTCTGACACGTGCCTGCATACTCTGCTGTATACTCTGACGCCCCGTCCGTGGGCGATGGAGTTGGTGATGGCGTGGGCGATGGCGTGGGCGCTGCGGTGGGCGATGGCGTGGGCGATGCGGTGGGCGCTGCCGTTGGTGATGTGCTCGGTGGCGATGTTGTCGGCAGTTTAGTCGGGGACACTGTACTTCCGGCACCCGGCGGCGGCGATGCACCCGGCGGCTGCGATGCATACTCTCCTGCATACTCTCCTGCATACTCTCCTGCATACTCTGGCGGCCCGTCTGTATACTCATCTGCATACTCTGACGCATCGCCTGCATACTCTGCTGTATACTCTGACGCCCCGTCCGTATATTCAGCTTCATAAAGATGCCGACGATTGGTGGTGACAGCATATTCTCCTGCATACTCCGACCCACTGTCCGTATATTCAGCTTCATATTCTGCCGAGATGCCTGCATACTCTCCTGCATACTCTGACGCCCCGTCCGTGGGCGACGCCGTGGGCGATGCCGTGGGCGATGCCGTGGGCGATGCCGTGGGCGCTGCGGTGGGCGATGCCGTGGGCGCTGCCGTGGGCGATGCCGTGGGCGATGCCGTGGGCGCTGCGGTGGGCGATGTCGTTGGTGATGTGCTCGGTGGCGATGTTGTCGGCAGTTTAGTCGGGGAGACTGTACTTCTGGCACCCGGCGGCGACGCATACTCTCCTGCATACTCTGGCGGCCCGTCTGTATACTCATCTGCATACTCTGGCGCATCGCCTGCATACTCTGCTGTATACTCTGACGCCCCGTCCGTGGGCGATGGCGTGGGGGATGTGGTCGGTGGCGATGTGGTTGGTGGCACAGAAGGCAAAGCTGTTGGTGGCCCAGTCGGGGACACTGTACTTGGGGCACCCGTGGGCGATGACGTGGGAGATGACGTGGGGGATGTGGATGTGGTCGGTGGCCCGGTCGGTGACACGGTAGGTGAGGGCACTGTTGGTGTCGATGTTTGGCTCGGAGAGGTCGTCGACGTGACGGTGGGGGATACAGTTGGGGCCACAGACGGGTAAGCCGTGACAGGCGGTGGCGATGGCGGCGCCAATGGAGGCGGAGGCGAGCACATATCATATTGTGGCGGGGGTGTCACACACGCCAAGCCGGAGAAGCCGCCGGTCGTGCACCGGCTGCACCCCTCATATGCGCCCACCTGAATAGCACCAAGCTTCGGTGCTCAGCACGCTGGCCCCGCAAGGGAAATCAAAGCCCAGCCTTCCTCCTCCTCAACGTCAGCCACAGAGGGAGCAAAGGGCAGGGAAGGTCCGAGGCAGGTACCTGAATACTGCCGTTGTGACCACCGCTGAAAAGTGAGGAGCTGCCTCCTGTGTATAGGCCACGCCATTCCTTCGCCAGGAAGCTCTCCTCGGAGCCGCCCATCCGCTGGAAGCCGCGGACGGTGTTCCTGATGTTGTGGTCCGTCAACGGGTTGGACTCCTGCACGCCGCAGCCACACCACAGACCAGGAGGCTACCGTCTCAACTGGGGTCGGCAGAGACACTGCAGGTGTCGGGTGCCACCAATCATTCAACATCACTCTCAGGGTGACAGCGAAGGCACCCTCGGCACGCCACGGCTTGCCCGCAGAGCAGCCCGAGATGGGCTCCAGGGCCGAGGGCCGCAGCCAATAGGCCGGCTTCCACCCGAGCTCGGAGCATCGATTCACCATGAATTCGCATCTAGCACGTGCACCGCGGGGCAGCCCTCTCCTGGAGAGCCCGTGGTGGAACCACTGCTGCGATGCGCCGCTGCTGCAGGTGGCCGCACTGGAGTTGCCGGGGGTGCGCGAGAGCCGCACCTGGCGCCACTGCTCCCAGGCACAGCTGTCGGGCCACACGAGCTTAAACTCGAACCCCCCATCCGGGCCACGGAACTGCTCGAGGTCGCTCAGTGCAGCGAAGTTCGGCGTGCTGGAATTGCCGCCACCTGCGCCCCGTCCACACAGCCCGTCAAGCCCGGGCAATCGACGGAAGGCCACTCTTCTCCCCCTCTCCGCCATGCCACCCACCCCTTTGCCGCACCCGGCTCCCTACACCCTCGGCGGGCGCTCGTGGCAAGAGAGTGCGCTACTGTGCTTGATGGGCGGACAACCGGGGCGGAAAGGGGCGCAGGTGCTGTGCACACATCCCGGGAGCACGGGCCACCGTAGGGAGCCGAGAGTAGGCAAAAGGGGGGCGGTGGCATGCTTGCGTGGGAGGGGAGAGTGCGGAAAGCACCGTAGTCGGCGGCGCCCTGGGGCCACCAGAAGGGTTGCCCGGTCTCGTCAGGCATGAGGGTGTGCCTCAGCACCAGGCGCCACCCACTGCTGCCGCCCTTCACAGGCACTGACATGTGACGGATAGTGTACTCGTCGCGCAAAGCGGTCGCGCAAGGTTTCAGCACCACCGGGGAACCCTCAACCACAGGTGCTGTAACCCCCAGGCACATCCCGCCGGATCCCGCCAGTGCGAGCGGCGCGGTGGCAGCGACGGCGTAGCTGGCGTTCCCGCCGATGGCGTTCCGGGGAAGAACCGTAGGTGCAGCCATTCCCTGCGCGTCGACCCCCACCCGGGAGCTCACCCACATGGCAATGCGTCGTGCGGATTCTCAGGATTACCGGCTGGACATCCCCCCACCATAACCCCTGCGCACGGAGAAGCAGCTCACCCACATGCCCCGCAGCTCACCCACATGGCAGAAAGGGCAAGAGAGGGCCGGGTAACAGGTGGCAGGTGGGAGCAGGTGGCGGGTGGCAGGACAAGTAGACGGCAAGACGGTGGATGGGGGAAGTAGGTCCGGATGAGGTGGGGACGTGATGCTGCCAGGGACCCCGGTTGCTCACTGACTGCCTTCAACACAGCCAGGCAAGTTCCGCCCATCCATTGAATGGAAGAACGCAATCTCTGGAGGCTCCTCAGGGAGTGCTGGCCCGGGCCGTTGGATTGCCCAGGCAGTACGGTTAATGAGACTGACGTCCGTGGAGGATGTTATTCGACCCGAATACCATCCCACTCAAGCCGAATACCATCCATGTCTGCTTCATACCGTTCGATCAAACTTTGACCAAATTTTACCAAGTAATTCACCGTCCGATGTTCAAAATTATTTCAAAATTATCGAGCTCTCGTCGTGGAGCCTCCATCGGTCCGGTCAGATTTTGTTTTTGAGAAATATCATAAAAAGTTATCCTATACTTTGGACATCTTTGGACATGGATGGTATTCCATCTCGCGACATGGATGGTATCACCCAACTTGAGGGCATACCATCCATGTCCACGACGCCATTCTCAATAACCGTACTGCCAGGCTGTGGATGCACGGCCCAAGGGGTCCATTGATTGGGGCTGCAGTGCACTCAAGCTCCGGAGCTCCTGGCACCACGGAGATTGACTGGAGGGAGCGAAAGGCGAGGCAGGGGAAGGCGCCACAGCACCGGCGGCAGCAAGGGCGCTCGCGAGGGACAGGCACCTGCAAGTGGCACACAAAGTGCCGGGTGCGCCAGCACTGATTATCATTCCACAGCGTCGCCCCGTTGGCGTACAAGTACATCTCTGCGCAGTCCTCCTTGTTGCCGGAGTTGTTGGGCTCGCCCCCGTGCCAGTGGGCGGTGGTTCGGCCCGGAATGTAACGCTCCCCATTCTCCCACACCCAGAAGCCCTGCACCACAACAGGCGACGCCCCGCCCCAACCTTGGACCAGCCTAACTCCGAGAGACATGTCAAAATACAAGTCAGAACACCCCCTCTCAGATTCCCCTCGTGTTTGGCTCGTTTCCAGCCCTTCGATTGAGCTCATTGAGTACCCTGAGCCGCATTACT